>JAJIYU010008369.1:0-18049 GCA_030144865.1 Tinospora cordifolia | reverse complement strand
CACTACTCTAACATTTCAGGTTCTTCAGCCGCGGATAAGGGCAAGGGAGTGGTCATCGCATAGGACTGCCCTCTCTTACTCTTTTGGGTAGGACTTCTTGTATTTTCCTTTCTGTTATTATGTTTTGAGAGGTAGAACCATGTATAGGGGTGAGGATAGCCTGTATCTAATGAATAGTCTCTCCCGTTGCTACACATGTGTAATGACCCGTTTTGGAAATGTGAAGTTCTTATTGGTGTTCATATGTTAAATTTCTTCTGCATTACTTATGATTACTCTGATAGTGTGTGATGTGGTGTTGTATGATTGAGGCTTAACAGTGTCTTGGCAAGCTCGGCTTGCGAGCGGGTTTGTTGGGACACTGTGCCGATCGGTTCGCCCCTCATCCTAGGGAAGGGGTCTCGACATTCATAAATAAAATAGGATTCTATCCGCATAATCTTTTAATTTGGGGTTCCAAAGATTTTGAATTTCCTTTCAAAATTTTCTGAACATTTAAAATAAGTTAGATAATTTTAATAACTAATTTCAATTCAAAATCACAAAAAAATAATTTAAATACTTTTCCAAAATTCGATTCTCCGTTCAAAATCTCCCCAAAATTATATTTAGTTTTTTCGAACCTCTTTGCTTATTCGTCATTGGGCGAGCTAAGGCATCGAGTGTTTGTCAGTTTTGTGCCCTAAGATTTTCAGATCGTGTCCAACAACTGCAGCTTGCTTCATGCCCAACAACACTTTCTTGTCCGTTCTTTCACACCCAATAACATATACACAACTTCATCTTCTGTTCATCTTCCAGACACAATAGCTACAACGACCAAAACCAGCATGTTGTTGGTTTTGTGCTTCTTCTTCCTCTTTCACGACCAACACACTCACGCACGAACCAGCTTGCTAGTTTCTTCTTTGTTTCCCTCCTTTTGATGGCCAAAACACACATAATCTTCTTCTTCTTCAAGCTCGTTCTATTGTTGCTACAACAATCAACATGACTAGGATGTTGCTGGTTTTCTTCTTTGTTTCAATATGCCCCAACTTGCTGAAATTTCAGTTCTTCTTCTTCATGATCCAGCAAGCATGAATTCAAAAAATTTTTGGGTTTTCTCCTCTTCGTTCAACCTTAGAACACACTCCTCTTCTTCACAGTCTAGTAAGCACACATCTAGGGCATCAACCATAACTTGTTCTTCATTCGCTCCAACAAAAAAAAAATTAAGAAATCAAACCACAACCAGAAAATCAGAAAATCATCTTCCTTTGTTTTAACAACCAAAACCAAAAAATCAAACTAGAAAATCAGATTTTTGCTTCCTTTTCTTCTGTTACACCGAATGCACAACCTAGAAAATTGAATCACCAAGTTTCAGATTTCAGATTGTTTTTCTTCCCTTGTTTTTGGTCGATCTTCTTCTTTTCAACCCTCCAAATCACAAAGTCTCATCAAATCCAAAATTTTCTTCACTGCCCAACATCACTAATTTTTCCATTTCCAGATTTCTCTAGTTCTTTCCTCTTTTTTTCTTTCAACTAGTTGCTCAAATAGAGCATTGATTTTTCTAGATTTTTTTCTTCTCTTGCGAGTCTTGCGCCATTACATTCGCACGAGCATCGTTTCACGCCCATATGAACGTTGAAATTTCTCATTTATTTATTATTATTATATTTTTTCCCATTGATGTTAAATTTCATTTCTCAAGCAATAATTCCATCAAACAAGCAATAATTCAACATTAAATTTCATTTCTCAAGCAAATTTTGGATTTTTTGATTGATTAATTTCTATTTTAAAAACTATGTTTTTGACATGCACGCATTACGAAGATTCGAGTTGTTACATCCTGACAGTCTTGAGATACGAATATGGATCTTTAGATGTGCTGACCGAGCCTTAGGATGATAGTTTCCAAGGTGCGGACATTATATTGTACTAGTTCTGAGATAGAGTTGATTAATTAATCTTCAGATATGTTGACCTGATCTAATGATAAGAAGTTTTGAGGTGCGGACATTGGATCGTGATAGGACTAATCAACGAATCTTCAGATGTGCTGACCTGGCCAAATGATTAAAGGTTTCAAGGTGCAGACATTGGATTGTGGTAGTTCGAGATAAGAGTGGTATAATGGTACACTCTATTGATATATTTAGAGTGGTGCATGACACACTCTATTGGTTTGTGGGTGGCGATTGTACTAACTGGTCAGTGGGCCACGATCGTCGAGATACGACAACATGGCCTGATCAATGGGCCACATTGGACGATTGACATCATAGCATGGCTTGTACTATGGTCATGCCAATCTGGAATGGTACTATGACAAAAGATTCTTAAAATGAAATAAGGGAGTCGAGTTTAGATGTTGGACCCTTGAATCATGTCATATTAGGCTGCTTTGTTTTATATGTTGATGATTGAGTGTGCTATTCATTGTTGCATTTTTATTTTAATGCTTATGATTTTGCCTATTGCATTGCATGTACAATGCTAGACTTAAGTAGATATATCTTTTGCTACTCATTGGGCTCACATTGATATCGAGCTCGCTACTCTTAACATTTTAGGTTCATTCGGTTTTGATGAGGAAAAGGGTGTGCTGATCCTATGATCTTTTCCATCATATCCCTTGTAGGTTGTTTTGTTATTTTGCTATTTTTTATATTTAAATTAGTATGTGCAAGTTTTGAAAAAAAATGTAAAGTTGAACTGGACTTTGTTGATGTAATTAATGTCAAAGATTTTTGTTGTTATTACATTATTCAGTTTAACTTGTTATTATTGCACTCTGAATATTATAAATGTTTTGATGGTGAGGCTTAATAGTAGTCGTAAGTTTGACTTAGTATTAGACTTGTCTGACTATTGTATCGATCGGGCCACCTGTCTGAGGTTTTAGAAGGGGTCCCAATAAACAAAGAATTTGAATTGAAAAGACATAGCTAGTGATCATAAAAACCACTGTGTGCTTAAGATAATATAAAACATAACATTAATAATATATTTATATATCTATATATATTATTATAGTATTCAATTATTTTATTGGCTAATAAAACCATAATTTAGATTACTGCAAAACATTTTATATATATATATATATATATATGTATGTATATATAGAGTCACTTAATGAAGTGTTCTTTATATATTCAATAACTCGGCTCTCGAGCTTCGATTTTAGGGCACATGATTAGTGCCCCTAGCCTCGTAACCCGCTCGAGTCATGACACTTGGGGGCCGAGCGTCGGGGTTAGGGTATTCAATGAGTGCGTCTAGCTTACGACTTGCTCGAGTGGCCAGTATGCCTTACTCAAGACCCGCTCGAGCGATGACCATAGGTTGGGTTTGTTGATTTAACCCTACCTTGGATACCATTTTTATTGACATGTATTTGAGATGTTTTCATAACTGTTGCACTGTTTATAACTGCTTTTGTACTATGCCATTTTTTAGTAAAATGGTTGAATAAAAACAAAAGAAAAAAAGATAAGCGTTCTGTTTTTGACCAAAAAAAAAGAAAAGAAATTTCAAGAGTTTCATGATAATGGAAGGAAGAAGAAAAGTGTGGAAATTTTGTGATTAGGGGGTGTTTGATTTCTGTTGTTGACGATGACAATCGAAAAAAGAAGAGGAGGCAAAGAAGAAGGAAAGTTGTGGTGTGTTGCTGCACGAAGAAAAGGGATAGATTTGTAGCAAATTTGTGCATGAAGAAGGTAAATCTGGGCTGCTACTGCAAGACGGAAATGAAGAAGAACGAAGAACAAGAAGAAATCATATCTGAAAAAGATTTCAGATCTGCAATGTTGGGCTGCAGATTTGGTGTGTTTTGAAGAGAAGACAAGCTGCAGATTCATGAATGAAGAACGAAGTTGCAGCAACATGAGTTGCAATTTGAGTGTGATGAACAGGGGAGAAAGAAGAATGAAGAAGAATAATGAAAGAAAAAATGTATTTTTTTTGTTTTGACGGACGATCAAAGAAGAAGTTGAAAAAAAAATCTGGGTTTGGTTGTTTGATTTGGGTTTTTTGGTTTGTGTATTTGATGTAACAGGGGAAGAACAGGGAACATAAAAGATTGAAGATCTGATTTTTGGTTGAAATGTTGATTCATGAATCATTGAAATAGAGAAAACAATAATTTGATTTTGGGTATGGTCGTTCGGGTAACCAAGGAAGAAGAAGCCATAAACCTAATTTTTGGGTTGATTTTCAAATCTAATTTGGGGATTTTTCTTTGGATTTGAGCGTTTCTAGATTTCTGGTTATGTGGTTTGGCCATGATTTTTCTGGTTTTGATGATGATGATCAAATGAAATAAGAATGAAGGAGATGATGAACTAAATCTGATAGTGTGATTTTGGTTTGTTGGCTACTGGTTGCTAGTTGCTATTGTTTATGATTTTGCTAGTGGTGATTGAAGAATGAAGGAGAATTGAGCTTGTTGGACATTTCATGGAGTTGCTAGAAAATAATTTGAGTGGGTTTGATGTTAGTTAAATGGGTTCGATTTGCTGGACATGAGAATAAATTGTTGAACGTTATTTGAATCTTGGGTGTGTGATTTGATTTTAGAATTTCTTGGTTGAATAGGTGAAGAACGAAGAAAGGAAAAGATTCACATTTTTGGATTTGGATTTTTCACAAAAAGTTTTGAAAATGAACATAATAAAATTCAGTTGTTCATTTGAAAAATTTCTGAGAGAGTTTTGGAGTAGTGAAACATGATTTTAGAATGGGGTTTTGGCTTGTTGATGTGGGTCATTCTCGAACTAGAGAAGGAACGAAGTATGTTGTGCAGAAGTATGTTGTGCAGTAGGTGCAAAAAAGAGATTTGCAGCTGATGCGATCTGCGCGAAGAGTAATGTGCAACAGAGGGGCTTCGTCGTGTGGCGTCACTCGCGCGAAGAAGACAAAGAAAAGTATAAAAAATATTTAATTAACTTATTTTATTTCAATTATTTAATTTTGTGATTTTGAACTAAAATGAGTTTAGAATAAATTAATAAAATAAACTCAACTTATTCTCATGCTTAGAAAGCTCGAAAAGAAAAATTAATATTTTAGAAACTCAAATTAAAAGGATTCTTCGGATACAATCCTAATTTAATTAGGAATGATTTTTATTCAATAAATGAGAAATAATATTAGAAGGTTAAAACTTAATTATTCAAGAAAAAATGTAGCTTAGGAATTCTATGTGAAAAATTAATAATGCAAAATTTAGTTCAAATTTTAGATATGAAAATCTTAATTTAGGTGAAATGAAAATTATTGAACATAATTGAATTATTTAGGAATCAAAATGAAGTTTTAATATTTTTAAATTATTAGTTCTAAACTAAATAATTTGTTTAGAAGTGAATAAGTTGTAAAAGCTTTGAAATTAATTATTAAAGTTATTAATTCAAATTAAGAAATTCGGAAGACGTAGAAATTATTTTAATTAGAATATATAAAATTTTAGAATTTTGGGAATAACCCTAAATAGTTGAAATTAATAATTAAACTTTATAATTAATTTAGAAATTATTTTAGCTTAAGAGTATTTGTTTGAATAGTTCTAGGTTATTAGAATTTTATTATGAAATTAAGTGAGATTTGTTAGTATGCTTGGATGATAGTGTGATGATTTATTTCAATTTACACATAATCATTTCATGACATGCTTGAATAGAAAACCTCGCATTTAGATTTATTTATTTATGGCATGCATGAATAGGAAAATATGCATTTAGATTCTATTACTTACTCATGCGTTTTACTATTTTAATTTGCATGCATAGTTTGTTTTATTGTCTATTGGATTGTGAAATGCTTGGTATGATTGAATTTTTGTGTAAAACTAAAATAAGGCGAAGGATTATTAAGAATCCACATACCGGTGTGATTGACAAGCCTGAAGCGGATTGAGGTGGTATGTCATAGGGACCACCGCTTGAGATCACCGAGCTATAAGGCAGATCATAGGTATTCCCAACCTTGAGCTGCCTGTGATAGCTAGAAGTCTTTGAGAGATGGTACGAGCTACAGTAAGTACCCTCTCTTAGGCTGTGATCTCAAGACTTGTGGCATGATTGATTTCATATGGTACTAAAGAATTTCTATGATTAGACGAGATCATGGGGAATACTGAGAGACATCTCAACCCTTTTCCAGTCTTTAGAATTCGACCAAAACCAAATGAATGTTTGAAATGCCTAATGTTTGAAAGTGTTTGTAATGTTTTGGGTTTGATCTGTATAATGCGTGAGATGTGTGGGAATGATCCATTGGGCTTTCGAGTTCACTCCCATTTTATTTTTCAAGTACATGTGAATGTAGAATATTGTAACCTACGTCAAAAGACTCATACTTCTAATTGAACACCCCATGGGAGAGGTCGTCCAGGACAGGAGACTCTAGAGGTTGTATTTCATTTATTTAATTGTAACAGAATTACATGTATAATTTTCTTTTGAATTTAATTTCGTTGTTTTAAAGGTAATCACTTTGAATTTAAATTTTCGCTGCATGATTTATGATTTACGATTATTGACTTATGATTTATGATTTATAAGTTCTAATTTAAATTTGTTTTATCTAGCTGCAAAAATCTGGTGAGCATAAATAGAAATCATTTGGATCTTTTATTATTGCTTAACATGAGTTTTTAGATATTTATTTAGAAACATCTTACTGGATTTTGAATTTGAAAACAAAAAGATTTGGACGAAAAGAATTTTTTAGTAGCATTCTGATTCTCAGCGGGTGACAACCCATAAAGGTAACAAAAAGTTCGATTGAGAACCGGGGTGTTACAAATATGGTATCAGAGCCTAGTATTATGATACACTGGGCTAGACTTGAGTTCACCAAATTTGATTTTCACTAAATTGGATATTTTCACCAGATTTGATTTTCACTGAAAAAATGAATTTCTAGTTTGATTTGATTTCTTCGACAAAGGATTTAAAGAAGTAGATAGGATTTGATTTTTCATGGGAAATGGGTTTTGAGTTTAATCTTGAAGGGCACTCAATGATGCCAACATATTTAAGTACCGTTATTGATGTGACCTGAGTAGAGGTAGTGATTCCTGATAGTTGACCTTCTTTCAAGATAAAGGTCCCTGAAGGGCTAATGTGGTTAGATCTTCTTCTGCGAAAGTATGTCCCAGAGGGTTAACCTTTATGTTGACTAAAGGTCCTAGAAAGTTTCATTATTATTTAGAAAGGTCCAAGATGACAGTACTTAAAATGGATGGTATCACGAGAAGTAATTGCATAAAAAATGGTTAGGTGTTAACTAGGTGGTTAGAAGTCTAGGAAAAGTCTAGGGTAATGCCCATGTGCTTGAGTTCACAGTCGCAGGTGTGACTCAAGTACTAGTAGGCGTCCTTGAGAGCCTGATGTCTATACGGGGTAGACATTCTTGATGGTTTGACTTCTTGTAACACCCCAATTTTCAACCGGACCTCCGTTCACGTGCTATTTCACGTGTGGATCGTCGCTCGATAAAAATTGAGATGCTACTTAAAAATTTCATTCAATCAAAATCTTTTTCATTCAAAATTAAACTCATAATAATTGGTTCTCAAGTTAATATCTGGATAAATATTCATCAATGCAAAAACATCAAGGGAATTTCTCAAAACACTCAACGGAATTTCGCAATATAAATTATAGATAATGCAACGGACCAACTTTAAAAATTTCCATAAAACTAGAATTATTAACTAAGAAATGTCGTTTAAAGATAAAAGAAACTAAAGTTAAAACTAACGTAAATACATTGAAACAATCCAGTAAAATAAATAAAACATGACCTCCCAGTCACCTATCCCGGACGACCTCCCTATGAGGTGTCCAAATCAGAGTGCGGGTCTTTTAACGTAGTCAACATATTCTACGTCCAAGTGTACCTGAAAAATAAAGTGGGAGTGAGCTCGAAAGCTTAGTAGATCAATCCTACACATCACATGCATTATACAGACCAAATCCAAAACATTACAAACACTTTCAAACATTAGGCGTTCAAACATTCATTTGTTTTAGTCGGAGTCTAAGACCGAAAGAGGATTGAGATGCCTCTCGGTATTCCCTGTGATCCAATCTAATCGTAATCCTAGAGGCCTCAGGTACTGGTACCATCTAAAATCAGTCATATCTTAGTATCATAGTCCGAGAGAGAATACTTATTGCGACGTCGTATCGTCTCCCAAAGACTTCGAGCTGTTACAGGCAGCTCCGGGTGGGAATACCTACGATCCGCCTTTCGGCTCGACAATCGCACCGATACGTGGATTCTTAATAAACCTTCATCTTATTTTAGTTTTATAAAGGTCAATTCGATTTCACGAAAACATCACTCATATCATAGCAAGCAAATCGAATAATATCAGACATTAACATGGTAAGGTAAATGATCAAACGATGAAATCTAAAAGCATAATTTCAATACATGCATGCCGTGAACAAGAAACTAATCATCACACGTCATTTAACAATACCAACAATTCAATTCAAATTTTCCCAAAAATACTAACAACCTAGAATCTATCCAAACAAATGTCTTGAATTTTAAATTCGCAGAATACATGTACACCTGGACGTAGAATATGTTGACTACGTCAGAAGACCCGCACTCTGATTTGAACACTTCATGGGGAGGTCGTCCGGGATAGGTGACTGGGAGGTCATATTTTATGTATTTTACTAGATTGTTTTAAATTATTTACATTGGTTTAATTTCGATTGTTTTATCTTTCAATGGCTTTCCTTGTATAACGGTTTTGGTTTAAACAAATGGTTTAAAAATATTCTGTCGCATTGCTTATGATTCATTCAGTAGAATTATTGTAATTTTCTATCTTGCACAGACTATCTTTATAGACATTGACTTGAGAACAAAGGGTTATAAACTTGATTTTGAAGAAAAAGATTTTGATAGAACAAAATTTTCAAGTAGCATCTCGATTTTCATCGGGCGACGATCCACACGTGAGGTATCACGTGAACGGAGGTCCGATTGAAAATTGGGTTGTTACACTTCTACTTTGGAAAGACGTCCTTGAGGGTTGATGCGTATGTAGGAAAGGTCTAGAACTTGAAACGAGGGTGTCACATAGAAGTTTTATAAAGTCAAACTTGGCAATCGTACTGAAGGATATACTAGCCAAGTGAAGTAATGAGACCCTAAATCTAGGTAGAGACCAAGTGTTGTCTAGAAAGTACAGTGGATCATAAATAAATTAAACGCTTTTAGGATATATGTTAGAGACTGATAGCGTGTTTGAACACGTACTTGTTTGGTTAGGACCCAAGTCTGAGAGGAGCCTGTATCTCTAGTCTCTATATAGGATGGGGTGCATAAGGATTTGGGGGTACGGAGGAATCCTAGATTTGGAGAATGATAGACCATGTTTGGTGAGTGATCGATTTCTTTGGCTAAACTTGAACACACTATATTGTATTGGGATGGGGCGGTACAGTATGGTGGGTCTTGCATCAGCCTTAGAACATGTCTATGGGCCAAATAAAAATGGTGGGACATCTACAATCATGGATATCGAGACACTTGCGTCATTGTTTGAGTGTAATGTAATTCTGTGTGAAAGTCTGTGTGGAAGGGTAAGTGTGGGATGGGGCACATAGACCTGGAAGCACAGATGAAAGCTCTGGGATTGCATTATGCTAGCGTGCATTGTTTGCTTGTTTGTTGTGTGATTATTGGTAATGTATGTAGTTTGATTATTTAAGTATTATAACCCAAACTACCCAAAAACAGACGAAATGTTGTCGACTTAGAAGCATAAACCCTAGACAACTAAGACAAATCGAGAACTTAGAGACTATGCACCTAGAGTCACATTGGCATGATAATCGCAAAAGGGTATATGTTGGTAGGAAGGTATAATACTTGGGTAGAATATCATTGTTCTTATAGTAAATCATGCTAGAGTTTGCGAACTCGTAATTCTTCTCAGCGGTAACTAGGAAAAAAGGCTACGTTCACAATCTTTCCACTAAAAGTAGGACGTACATTATTCCAAAATCATCAATGAAAATTGAAGACGTGGTACCTCAAGCAAAAGAGGGATTAAGGAACGACTCAGTTATGTGAAAGACTTGAAGCAAATTTTAATTGATTCTCAGGGATTTCTTTCAAAGAAGCAATAAACTGATGTCTTTCATCTTTGTAAGGCGATGAATCTGATAAATAGGATCTGGTTGAAGATGGGAGTATCCTATATGTAGGATCAGAGTAGCGCAACGAAAGCGTAATGGGCTAGTAGAAATTGTAAACTGATTGACAACACTAGTTAACTGGATTAAAATTTCGTGGATGAAATTTTATTTAAGGGGGTAGATTGTAACACCCTAAAATTTTATGAACGCGTACACGTCGTGAGTAAGCATGAAAGAAAATATTATTTCGTAGGAAAATGAAAATTTAAAATAAAATAACAAAAAGAGAAACAAATAATAAAATTAATAATAGTTTTTATGAAAAAATAATGATAAAATAGATCTTTAGAACTTATAATGTTTTAGAAAAAATAATAATTATACGAGTTACGTAAAATACAAATATTTGAAATATATATATATATATATATATTAATTAGAGAGAAGCTTGTTTTCAAGCTCTAGAAAAAAATATATAGATCAATTGATCCAAAAAATCAATCAAATTAGGAAATTTCCAATTTTTTAGTAAAACAGTTGAAAAAAACAAAAGAAAAAAATAAGTGTTCTGTTGTCGACAAAAAAAAGAAAAAAAAAATTTTTGGAGTTTCGTGATAATGGAAGGAAGAAGAAAAGTGTGGAAATTTCGTGATTTGGGGGGTGTTTGATTTCTATTGTTGACGGGGACGATCAGAAAAAGAAGAGGTGGCAAAGAAGGACAGTTGCGATGTGTTGCTGCATGAAGAAAAGGGCATAGATCTACAACAAATTCGTGCATGAAGAAGGTAAATTCGAGCTGCTGTTGTAAAACGGAGATGAAGAAGAACGAAGAACAAGAAGAAATCAGATCTAAAAAGATTTCAGATCCGAAATGTTGGGCTGTAGATTTGGTGCATTTTGAGGAGAAGACGAGCTGCAGATTCATGAATGAACGAAGTTGCAGCAACATGAGTTGCAATTTGAGCATGATGTACAGGGGAGAAAGAAGAATGAAGAAGAATAACGAAAAAAAAAAAATCTTTTTTTTGTTTTGACGTATGATCAAAGAAGAAGATGAAAAAAAAAATTGGGTTTGGTTGTTTGATTTGGGTTTTCTGGTTTGTGTATTTGATGTAAAGGGGGAAGAACAGGGAACAAAAAAGATTGAAGATCTGATTTTTTGGTGAAAATGTTGATTCATGAATCATTGTAACAGAGAAACCAAAAATTTGATTTTGGGTTTGGTCGTTCCGTAACCAAGGAAGAAGAAGCCATAAATCTGATTTTTGGGTTTATTTTCAAATCTAATTTGGGGATTTTTCTTTGGACTCGGGCGTTTCTAGATTTTTGGTTATGTGGTTTAGCCATGCTTTTTCTGGTTTTGATGATGATGATCAAACGAAATAAGAATGAAGGAGACGATGAACTGAATCTGATAGTGCGATTTTGGTTTGTTGGCTGCTGGTTGCTAGTTGCTCTTGTTTATGATTTTGCTAGTAGTGATTGAAGAATGAAGGAGAATTGAGCTCACCGGACATTTAATGGAGTTGCTAGAAAATAATTTGAGTGGGTTTGATGTTGGTTAAATGGGTTTGATTTGCTGGACATGAGAATAAATTGTTGAACGTGATTTGAATCTTGCGTGTGTGATTTGATTTTAGAATTTCTTGGTTGAGTAGGTGAAGAATGAAGAAAGGGAAAGATTCAAATTTTTGGATTTGGATTTTTCACAAAATGTTTCAAAAATGAAAATAAAAAAATTTCAGTTGTTCATTTGATAAATTTCTAAGAGAGTTTTGGAGTAGTGAAACGTGATTTTCAAATGGGGTTTTGGATTGTTGATGTGGGTGATTCTCGAACTAGAAAAGGAACAAAGTATGTTGTGCAACAGGTGAGAAAAAGAGATTTGCAGCTGATGCGATATGCGTAAAGAGTAACATGCAACATAGGGGTTTCGTCGTGTGGCGTTGCTCGCGCAAAGAAGACAAAGAAAGGTATAAAAAATATTTAATTAACTTATTTTATTTCGATTATTTAATTTTGTGATTTTGAACTAAATTGAGTTTAGAATAAATTATTAAAATAAATTCAACTTATTCTAATGCTTAGAAAGCTCAAAAAGAAAATTTAATATTTTAAAAACCCAAATTAAAAGGATTTTGCGGATACAATCCTAATTTAATTAGGAATGATTTTTATTCGATAAATGAGAAATAATATTAAAAGTTAAAAACTTATTTATTAAAAAAATGTAGGTTAGGAATTTTATGTGAAAAATTAATAATGAAAAACTTAGTTCAAATTTTAGATATAAAAATCTTAATTTAGGTGAAATGAAAATAATTGAACGTACTTGAATTATTTAGGAACCAAAATGAAGTTTTAATATTTTTTAACTATAGATCTAAACTAAATAATTTATTTAGTAGTGAATAAGTTATAAAAGCTGTGAAATTAATTATTCAAGTTTTTAATTCAGACTAAGAAATTCGAAAGACGTAGAAATTATTTTAATTAGAGTATATAAAATTCTAGAATTTTTGGGAATAACCCTGAATAGTTAAAATAAATAATTAGACTTTATAATTAATTTAGAAATTATTTAAGCTTAAGAATATTTTGAATAAAATTAAATGTGAATTAGAAACTTAGAGAATCTCATTAACTGTTGAACTATAGATTTTATAATTTAGAGTATTGAGTATCTCGACAGAAAGCAAGGAAGACCTGAAGATAGGCAAAATCAGGTCGGCAAATTTCTTTGCTCTTACGTATTATATGGATTTAAAATTCAAAACATTTGTTTGAATAATTCTAGGTTATTAGAATTTTATTATGAAACTGATTGAGATTTGTTGGTGTGCTTGGATGATAGTGTGATGATTTATTTCAATTTACACATAATCATTTCATGACATGCTTGAATAGAAAACCTCACATTTAAATTTATTTATTTATGGCATGCATGAATAGGAAAATATGCATTTAGATTCTATTATTTACTCATGCGTTTTACTGTTTTAATTTGCATGCATAGTTGTTTTATTGTCTATTGGATTATGAAATGCTTGGTAGGATTGAATTTGTGTGTGAAACTAAAATAAGACGAAGGATTATTAAGAATTCACATATCGGTGCCATCGACGAGCCTGAAGCGGATCGAGGTGGTATCTCCCAAGGACCACCGCTTGAGATTGCCAAGCTACAAGGTGGATCATAGGTATTCCCAACCTTGAGGTGCCTGTAAAAGCTAGAAGTCTTTGGGAGATGGTACGAACTGCAATAAGTACACTCTCTTAGGCTGTGATCTCATGACTTGTGACATGATTGATTTTAGATGGTACTCGAGACTTTCTATATTAGACGAGATCACTTGGAATACCGAGAGGCGTCTCAACCCTCTTCTAATCTCAAACTTCAACCAAAACCAAATGAATGTTTGAAACGCCTAATGTTTGAAAGTGTTTGTAATGTTTTGAATTTTGATCTGTATAATGCGTGATATGTGTGAGAATGATCCGCTGGGCTTTCGAGCTCACACCTATTTTATTTTTCAGGTACATGTGAACGTAGAATATTGTAACCTATGTTAAAAGACTCGCACTTCCAATTGGACACCTCATGGGGGAGGTCGTTTGGGATAGAAGACTCTAGAGGTTGTATTTTATTTATTTAATTGTAACATAATTACGTATATAATTCTCTTTTGAATTTAATTTTGCTGTTTTAAAGGTAATCACTTTGAATTTAAATTTCCACTGCATGATTTATGATTTATGATTATGACTTATGATTTATGATTTATAATTTATGATTTAAATTTGTTTTATCTAACTGTAAAAATCTGGGGAGCATAAATAGAAATCATTTGGATCTTTTTTTTATTGCTTAACATATGTTTTCAGATATTTATTCAGAAACATCTTATTAGAATTTGAATTTGAAAATAAAAAGATTTGGACAAAAAAAATTTTAAGTAGCATTTCGATTCTCAATGGGTGATGCCCATAAAGGTAACGGAAGGTCCGATTGAGAATTAGGGTGTTACAAAAAACAACAAAAAAAAAATTGAATTTCGGCTCGTGCGAATTCGATTCGTTGGCACAGGCCATTCCTTGTCAGTTTTGGCCTGCGCCAAAAATGTAGGCGTACGGGCCTTCGGCTCGTGTGACTTTCAAACGGGGGCGTGGGTCAACTCGTGCGCCCATTTCTCTCCTCCCTTCGTTTTGGAGCGATTTTTTTTTTTTTGAATTTCTGGGTATTTTCTTCAGCAGAAAACTAGCAAGCACCTGGTTTTTGAACCCCAGGTTTTGGCCATCTATTCAACCTTTGAGTTGGCCAATACTGAGTGCCAACTAGACATCTTGCATGGAAGCACATGGGCCACGTGGCAGCCCATTTGGCATGCAAACCAGCCCAACATGCAACAAGAACCCCCATTTGAGCTGAAATTCTAGATTTTTAGCTTTTGCCACCCCCTTTCAAGAGCTCATATTTTCTCCATTCCTCATCCGATTTTCGTGAAATTTAGCTCATTTTGAAGCTCTTACAACCCTCTCAAAGAACCCCCAAGCCTTTGGTCAAGACACACAATCACCAGAGAGGAAAACGAGCATGAGCAGGTGCTAGTCATCAAGGTTGTAGCAAAAATCAGATTTTTAGTTCCTACAACCCCTCTTCAACCATCCATATCTCCCTCAATCTATATCCATTTTTTGTGATTTAGGGCTCTTTGAAAAGATCTTGCCACCCTCTACAACATCTCACAAGCAGTTGGTCGAATTCCAAAACTGTTTAAAGATGAAACGGCCAAGAATAGTGCTAGTCAACATTGTTGGAAACCCAAAAAATAGAGAAACTTGAGTTGACCTAATCTTTGGAGTGTTGATCCCTAAGCTATTAAGGGGTGAGTTAAAACCCATTTTTTTCTTCCTTATTACATGTATTTTGATCTCTAAGTGATAGAAATTAGAATCTGAGATCCTAACCACATTTTATAAGGTGATGAAGTTGACTGTTTGATCAACTGTTTCAACAGTTTCTGCAGAAAACAGACTTTGGGGCCAGATTGGAAACAGTGTTTGTAGTACCTAGAGGTGTTTATTTGGACTGAGATCTAAGGCATTTTGAACCTCATACTTGGGACTACGATAGGGTATAAATCTTGAATCAGAAGCCTTTGTAGTTTGGATATGGATTTTCTATGCTTGCAAATATGTCCTCTTAGTTAGATGTTCTGGGACCTAAATAAATTTTCAAAGAATCCTTATGCATGCTATGCTTTTGGAGATGTATTTGAGAGTGTTTATTACTATAATTGCTTGTTGTTTTGGCTGAAACTGAATTAATCAGAGTTCTAGGATCTAAACCCTTACAAGAACAGTAAGAAATAGTCTCAGATTGATGTTAGAACAAGAGTAGATAAGCACTTGAAAACCATAGGAAATCCGAACCATTTCAATAATCTGTTGCATGACAGAAAAGTAGAATACTAATTGACTGACCAAATGTAGGTATTTTGAGCTGAAATTTGACGAAGAGGTCATTGCACATGTCAATATTATGTGTACCAAATTTCAGGCCATTCTGAATTTGGAAAGTAGGTCAACCAATTCACTAAATAACTGCCTGTCACAGGGAATACGGGATTTCATAGTCCCTGTTAATGCACTCAGAAACCTTAGTAAATGGTGTCCAAAAATCAAAAATTAAAATTCTGGTGAAGTTTTGGGTAGCATAGATGAGATCTATAAAGTTTTGTGCAAATCCAACTTACGGATTGATCGCAGAAAAATTGACAAATTCACTGCACAAAGAGGGCAAGTGCTTGAATTTGGGCTTAGTGTTAAAATTTGAGAATTTTTGCTTAAATGACCCAATTTTGACCCAAATTGACCTAATTTGACTATGTTTGACCAGTTGACTAGGTTTGACCCAGTTTGATCAATGACCGAATTTGATCGAATCGACTTGGGTCGATCGAGATTGATTAGGGATAGTGGAATAAGAGAATTAAGCCACAATCTATAAAGAACTTAAATTGAGTTTAAATAACACAGACACGAGTGAGCACTATGAGACGAAGCTGGTTGTCCATGGGACATCAGTACATAGGACCCAAGGTGAGTAGTTTGATTCAGGTGTTTTCTATAACTTGTATTCCTTGCATGAAGCTTATGTGAAATGACATGGTTTAAATTGTTTCATGAGATTGAGATACATCTGATTATTTTGAAAGGTGTAGATGTACATGAGTATTGAAAACATAAGCTCGAGGGCCGAGCGTTGGGGTCAGGGTCAGGGTACATAATATGATTAGGATTAAACTCGAGGCCCGAGTGTCGGGGTTGGGGCACATGATCAGTGTGCCTAGCCTCTGAACTCGCTCGAGTCACGACACTTGGGGGCTGAGCGTTGGGGTTAGGGTATTCGATGAGTGTGCCTAGCTCACGACCCGCTCAAGTGGCTAGTACGCCTGACTTGGATCTTGATAGGATTGATCAACGAATCTTCAGATGTGCTAACCTAGCCTGATGGTGGAAGTTTCTGAGGTGCAGACATTGGATCGTGCTAGTTCGAGATAAGAGTGGTACAATGGTACACTCTATGGATATATTTAGAGTGGTGCAGGACACACTCTATTGGTTCGTGGTGGCGATTATACTAACTGGTTAGTGGGCCACAATCGTTGAGATACGACGGCATGGCCTGATCATTGGGCCACAATCGATGATTGACATCACAACATGGCTTGTACTATGGTCATGTCAATCTGGAATGGTAATATGACCAAAAGATTCTTAAAATGAAATAAGGAAGCCGAGTTTAGATGTTGGACCCTTGAATCATGGCATATTAGGCTACTATATTTTATATGTCGATGATTGTGTGTGTTATTCATTGTTGCATGTTTATTTGAATGCTTGTGATTTTGCCTATTGCATTGCATTTAGAATGCTAAACTTAAGTAGATATATCATTTGCTACTCACTGGGCTCACATGGATATTGGGCTCGCTACTCTTAACATTTCAGGTTCGTCTAATGTGGATAAAGAAAAAGGTGTGCTAATCTCGTGATCTTTTCCATCCTATCCCTAGTAGGTTATTTCGTTATTTTGCTATTTTTGATATTTAAATTAGTATGTGCAAGTTTTGAAAAAAATGTAAAGTTGAATTGAACTCTATTAATGTAATTAATGCTAAAGATTTTTGTTGTTGTTAGATTATTCTGTGTAACTTGTTAGTATTGCACTCTGAATATTATAAATGTTTTGATGGTAAGGCTTAATAGTAGTCGGTAAGTTTGACTGAGGATTAGATTTATCTGACTATTATATTAGTTTGGCTGTCCGTCTAGGGTTTCAGAACGGGTCCCAATAGACAAAGAATTTGAATTGAAAAGACACAACTAGTGATCATAAAAGCCACTGTGTGCTTAAGATAATATAAAGCATAACATTAATAATATATTTATATATCTGTATATATTATTATAGTATTCAATTATTTTATTGGTTAATAAAACCATAATTTAGATTATTACAAAATAATATATATATATATAGAGTCACTTAATCAGGTGTTCTTTATATATATAATGACTCAAGCAGAGAAAGAAGAAGTTATTGCCCTATACAAATATTCATGATAATACAAATTCAGTTTGTCCTAAATCATAGCCATAGTTTAACCATAAAAGTAGAAAGTATACCTTTCAAAGATTTTCATTTAAAACTAGAGGATTTTAACCACTATAATCTATCAAATTACAAATTGAAAAAATAATAAATCTGGAAAGATTTCTTAACAAACATTAAAAGTATTTGGTTAGTGGAGTAAAAAACAATATCTTTTCAAGATTTGATGTGAGCATTTTATAAATATAGAAGCATAGAAGATTTTC
>JAJIYU010008368.1:0-18039 GCA_030144865.1 Tinospora cordifolia | reverse complement strand
ATCTCTAGCCTTCCTCTAGGCATTCTTTTTGTTCTCGTTTAAGTTTCAAAGCTTCGTCAGTATAAGTGTTTACATTATTCTTAACTCCTAAAACCATTATTAAGTGATCTACAAGATAAACGATACACATATAGGTCATAACCATCAGATACTATAGTGGTTATAATTTCGTGCTTGAAAAGTCTAATAAACTAATTGTTTATTGTGATACCTCCCAGCGTCACTGTGGTAAAACGAGGTTATTACACTATGATAATCACAAGGTATTCTGAGAAATCACATTCCGAGTGCTTTTTTCGTTTCCCTCGTACTTGAGACTTTTATGTATCACATTTACAATTCAACGATGATTATTTTAGTGTTTAAAAGTGTTTTATACCTTTCCGTTAATCGCTCTTCTTCCAACAGTCCTTCCAGAATGCTTTTACGTTCTTTTTGTGCACTGTTATGCCAAGAAAACAATTATCACTAAACAGTCAAATAGTTTTTTTGGTTTACACACCAAACATACGGATGTTATACCTTTCCCTTGTTTGGTATTCCTTTTGTTCCCTCCAAAAACGTGTTTGAGCGGTGGTTCTTGCATGGATCTAGGGTTCAAACACAAGACTGCAACGTTCTTGGTGTTATTCCTCTCTTGTTAACGCTTATGAGTTTGAAATCAAGAAGACGAGCTGCTTGGAACTGATTTAAGTCTGTTAATAGGGAAGAAGGAGGTCACAGGCAGCTAGGGTTTTCTTTGTGTGCTTACGGTTCTATGAGCACGTTGAGCAATAACAAGGATGTGTGATTAGGGTTCTGCGTACTAAGTATATATATGAACAAGGTCGACTTAGGGTTTCTTTGTGCGTCACCAAACTTCCACTTCTAGTTTCAATCATAGGACTGGGGTCTTTGGCCCGAGGACCGCAATCTTTGGATTGCCCTAATTGTCGGACTGCAGTCGCACGTCTTTCACAAATTCACTAGTTTTTAATCACAAGATCACAATCCTATAGACTAGGACCGCATTCTTCAGGAGACTTCATTTCACGAATCTTGGGAACGCAGGACCGCGATCTCTCCACATAGGACCGCAATCCCACGGTTGGCCACCTCCATAGATGCAAGATCGCAGTCCCAATTTGGGGACTGCGATTCTTGTGTGCAACATTTCTTTTTTTTTTAAAGGTTGTTGTTTGTTTTTCTTTGTTTCTTAGGTCACTACACTATCTGAGTCTCAATTTCATGTTTCATAAGTATAAGTCAAACTAGTAGGATACCATGGCCAAAAAACCACTTCCCATGAAGATTACTATAATGCTGATCATGACTACTGCAATATTGTAATCCTTTTTACCTATTTTTGAGAAAAATCCATGCAGACTACCATGGTAGCCTACCGCGATAGTGTTTCCAACTTTTAGAAAATGTCTTCTAGTTATCGTAGTAATGCCTCTGTAAATCCCTTTTTTCGTTATTACATACTAATTATGGCGGTAATCCCTTTCCCTACGACGGTGCATAGACCTGAAACCCTACTTAGACTCATCTAAGGTGATCTTCTCACATATTTCATGCCATATAGGATGAAATACCATTAGATTATGATTTATGAATGTTAGAAACACATGAATAAACCATTAGTCTTGGTTTTCAAGGTTGAAGATTTAAGAATTTGGATCAAAAGGATTAAGCAATTAAGGTTGAAGTAATTTCTAAATTTTACCTTATTGTTTTGATTCAAATATTATGTACATGGCTTAGCTTAGAAATATGCCATGATTCTACATATATATACACAAAAATATGTGATGCCAAGATTATTGTGTGTTCGTTGACATGAATGTCACGCTTGAACGTTTACATATTAATCTACCTATTTTAAATTGCTATTGACATGATTAATAACTAAGAAAGATTAACAAAGATTATAACCACGTACCGGCACAATGACAAATTTTTATCATGAGTGTTCCAATCTGGTATTATGATATGAATCGAGAGTTCGAATTTAACCCGACATCAACTATGAGGGATTGGAACACTAGGGCGTATTTTCCTTTCGGCTCTTAATGTCAACTGATAACAAGCAACTTTTTGAATCACTTAATCTATTAAAGTGTTTTGTTATGTACATTCTATTCCTTTTAAAATAATGAGTTAAATATTTTGGATGATCCACTTCGCTGTCAAGCTTAGCCTTCTTTTTCTAATCTTTTAAGAAATTCCTAATTAGAAGTTGTGTAGGGACCCCTTCCCTATGGTGAAGGGCGACCCAACCAACATAGTGCCTTGACAAACTCACTCTCAAGCCGAGCTCGTCAAAACACTATTAAGCTTCCTTCAATACCTCATACACAACATCATCAGAGTAATCACAAGAAATGTAGAAGTAAATAAAACAAATAATCACAGTAGACTTTTAAGTTAAACAAAAGTTAACTATATACAATCACCTAAATGTAGCAGAAGCGAAAGTGTCTAAGTCAAAATATTTACAATAGTTTCCTTACCCTTTATACATATAACTAACTCTCCAAATAATGAACTGCGTAGAAAACCTACCAAAATAAATCGAAAACATGGCGCTATGTTATAACCACCTTCTTCCCTTTGTCCATGGAAGAAGAACCTAAAATGTTAGAATAGTGAGCCAATTTGTCTACAACGACTTAGTGAATAATGTAGGCTAACCTATAACTTAAAGCATGAATTCTATAATAACCCAATCCCCAAGACATTGATTGTTTAGCTAATTACAAGGTGGGTCGAGGTCTAGTTACAAGTTCAAGTACACAACTTGTCTTTCTATTTAAATTATCTCAAGCCTTATTTATTAAAGTAACATATTGTTGCCAACCCTGCAAGTGTACAGGTTCGCACTACTATTAACCAGCGAGACTGGATATCGTCCTCAGGGACAAACTAATTTAATAGAATACCTTAAATCCTAATTTACTGCTGGTCTTCATTTTGTCAAGGCTGTACTTGAAGTGAGTATATCAATTTCTACATAGGAATCTAGCCTAATGAAATTAATTAAACCTTGTTTAGAAAACTTTATAAAATGGATGTTTAGGATAGTGAATGTCGTTATATAACCTGTGATTCTCATTTTAGGTCATGAGATGTCTACTCTATGAGTTTTAGCACCTGCTATTGAAACCCTCTCTTGAGGCGCTTCAATAACCATTAAAGTTGTCTTATAATGCCCTCTCTCGAGATGCTTAATCAACAACCCAATGTTATGTAATCAAAAGTCCTACGCAACTCCCTAGATAAGCTAACAACCCTTCGGTCAATCGACTATTCTAAGTCTATATTGTAATAACCACCCATTAGACCTTTCTCCCGAGTTAGTCTAATGCCTTGAGCTCGTCATATCTATGGCCAGTAAACACAAAAAATTAAGCATACACAACATAGAATATTGTTTCTAAATCAATAGTATTAACAAGAGATCACAGTTTATACATTGGTCATCATATCCCAGACAAAGAGAACTAACTAGATAGACATGAAAGTAATATAAAACATTAAACAATGAAAAAGAAATTTAATCATACTTAAAACATGGTAAAAATCTTCAATCCCTTTTTGAAACACAGGTTTTTTGCCTCTCTCTACCGTCACAAGTGATATTTTTCGAATTGGCTTTATTTTGGCTCTAATTACCTCTCCTATTTATAGTCCTACACTAAAAAAAACCCTAAAAATGCGAGAAACCCGATAATTAGATCGTGTGACCGCAGTCAATGACTGCGGTCAGTATTATTCTTCAATAAAAATTGGAATTTCCTCGTTCTGTCCACCGAGGTCCACTATTTCTGTCCATAATCCACGTTCTGGTTACCGCGGTCATTGCTTGACCGACCGGATCACCAGTGAGCTCTGACATCGTTTTGTTTTTCTTTGGCTACCTTGATCTTCAGTTATCCAACTACGGTCACTTTATATTTTCTTCATGATTTCCTATTCTTTTTGCTTTTATATAATGCAATTTCTCCTTTAGCTTCAACTTAGACCTGCAATACACTAGATTTCCTTCCCCAGACATCATTTTCTAATAAAAGAGCTTCAAATCTTGAAAACAAAGCTTATAATGCAATGAAACAATGCAAGCACCTAAACTACATGTTCATGCTACTAATTATGCAAAACTTCACCTAATTCTCCTTTTATTTCCTGTTAAATGAAATAAATCACATATACTAATGTTAGTCTGCTATGCAACTAACAAATACCCCCAAACTTAGATTGTTGTTCGTCCTCAAACAACAACTCTAATTTAATGAGCTCACTCATGTCATAAAAGTATATTTATTTTTTTTCACTCATCATTGTAACCTCTATCTTCTATTCTTGCAGTATGATTCATTAACACTTCCCTAAGGCAATTTAGGTTGTCTTGATTTTTAGTTCATCCACCATTCTTCTTTAAATTCACCCTCTCATGTGTTTGTATTTCAATCATCCTAGACTTGTAGGTGATTTGCAGGCACCATCTCACTCAGAGAGATCTTTTCCTAATACTTAGGTACACAAACCCACTCAATGTTCTCCTCTATTTATCTTCTACTCGGTTCAAACTATAATCAGGATTAGAGGTATTTTCATTAGGTTGTAACGTGGTCTAGTTTAAGGTACATGTTTAATAGTAATTTAAATCTGACTCAAGTGTACACTCCTAGCAATAATGCCAACCTAATTTGTTTGATTTTCTTTGTACAGCTTGATCATTTCTGTTCAATCCTTTGTTTTTTTCTTCATTCTCACAACCTCATCTTCATGACTCACCCAAACTTATTTTATCCTGAGCATTCCAAATTGTACCCCCATGTATACTCATATAAAAGTAGACAGTTGGCTAATATTGACAACATGGAAGTATTGAATACTCATAACTCTTTTTTTTTTCTTTTTTTTAGAATAATGTAAAGAACTGAAATAAAAATTAAAAACACAGGTATTAGCATCCCCTCCTTCCTTCACATCCTCAGAATAGGCGGTATTAGAACTATGAGTGCACACAATTAGGTTCTTCTGAGATATTCACAAAAGGATCGAATGTTTATACATACACTTGGGCTCAAAACAGGAAGAAAGGTTATAAGGCTCAAAATTGGCTGCAAGGGATTAGAAATTGTAACACCCCAACCCCCGTATCTTTAAGTAGTGTATATTGTCATCGTTCTCTTGACAGTGGACTTAACAAAACAACGGGTCGGGCTGGTGCTACATTACAAGTGACACACACTTGTTCTTTTCTTTTCAATATCTAGTGCCTTTGTATAAAATTCAATAATACAAAAGTTTCAATAACATCAAGGCAAATTAAACGAGATAAACAAATTCAACTATTTTATTCATAATAGAAATTGAAAGTACTAAAATCTTTAAAAAAGAACTAATTGTTACAGTAGAAGACTTCAAAATACTTTTCAGTAGAAAAACATAAAAACTTTGGGCAACATGCCCTAAAAATTCTAAAAATAATACTGTAGAAATTTCCTAATAAACTATTTATATTCAATTGTTCCATGAATTTCATGTTCCTGAAAAATAAGAAAGGAAGGAGTGAGCACACAGTCCAGTGAATCATTTTCGAACAACCATCTTTCATATTCAAACTCATAATACAATCATAATTCAAACACTTATAATCATTAGGCGTTTCAAACAACAATTTGTTCAAGTCGAGTCTCAGACCAAAAAGGCTTTTAATCCCTTGATGTTCTTAACTAAGTAAATAGGGCCCACTCGGCATCAACCCGTTAGTGGCATGTGTCGGCATCAACCCGTTACACATGGTGACCACCAGTGATACACGACCCTCAAGTACTTAGGTCTGAAAATCATATGACCCAACTCATATGAAAAGAATATCCATAGTGTCACCATGACCACTATGATGGTACGTGGTTATTATCTCCATCGTCTTAGATTAATTCTCATATCATGATCTCATAAAATAAACTTCAAAATATGAAATCAAACTAAAATTTAGAATATACACAGTCAATTCATGATACACTTATAAAACATGCATCATACTTTAATTTAAAAGCCTAAGCATGATACTAACATGACATGGATGATATGATTGCTCAAACATGAATGAAAACTGAAATACTGAAATAAACATTTAAAATTCTAAAACTAAAGTTGAAAATCTTTAAATTCAGTGAAAACACACAACAATAAGCATGTCATGAATTCAAATAAGAATAGAAGGATGTTTTAGAAATCACTTCCACCTTGTGACGCTTTCTTCCGGAATTTTGGCAACAATTCCCCCCACGTACTAATGCCAATGAAGATCGCACAACTTAGTTCTCCAATTCGAGAGAAGAACTTTTCACACACAAGAATAGAAGATGGGAAAAGGTGTTAAGAAGAAGGCTTAAAGAAAACAATAGGAGAATTCAACTCTTATTTTTTGGAATGAATGAAACTGAGTGCTTAGGGGGGTTTATATAGGTTTTCAAAGGGAGAAAATTAAAAAATTTTGTGTTCTTCTTGGAATAAAACACCCTAATTCTCCCTAATTTCGTACTTTCCAATTTTGGAGCAAAATGATTATTTTTCAAATTTTTTTCAGATTTTAGAAATATTTTTCAGAATTTAGAAACTATTTTTCATAATTTTTGGATTTTTTTCATATTTTTTGTTATTTTTTGGCATTTTTTGTATTTTAAATTTTAAATTTAATCTACGCTGCTGGATCGATCTCGGATCAATCAACAGAAATCAAAATCTTTGAATCTGGACCGTTAGATTTTCTTTGAGCGCATCAACGATCGCGATCAATCCAAAACGGCTTTGATCTGGACCGTCTGATGATCCTTGAGCGCAACACTGTTCGCGATCTCTCAACACGTCTTCGATCTCGACCGTCAGATGATCCTCAATCACAGTGTGCGAATCTGATTTCGCAATCAACGAACTCACTTCTGGCCACACGATCATCCTCAAGTTATGTACACGAATCTTTGGCTGTTTGATCTTGATGATCCAGTTGCTCGTGCGTATGTGCGGTTCAGATCGTGGCCGTCAGATCATGAGATTAGATACCAGATCTACGATTCACAATGTTTTTAAGTTTATTTTTTTTATTTTTCGACCGAATTTATTGCTTTCTTTTCAGATTCTTGCCAAATCTCGATCCCAATTGACTTTCTAATCTTGTTTTCATCAAAAACTGCACATATCCTTGAATTTTTGGCTATGATATCCCATAATATACATTATATTCATATATTTTCTTCCAAAAATCCACTAAATTAATTTTTATTCCTCATTTAGATAAACTATGACTTGCCAAAATTCTCATTCGTCGATTATGTATAATTTTCTAAGTAAAAATTCAAATTTCATATAAACTTTTCGAGATGTTACATAAATGCTGGTGCTGGCCTTTAAGCTATGACTCAAACAAAGATGGCCTACTTCATTTCCTTCCTATAGCCATTCCTAAGTAGAGTTCAGGACAGATTTGATCATTTCAAGGGTCCGAGGGAAGTTCTCTCCATTTGTGGTTGGTTTCTACCCTCACTTTCACAGCCTTAAATTCTCAATCTACCTAAGACTTAAGGGGTCTGTTAAAGTCAAATTTTCGACTAACTGAGCACATAGACTATTAGAAGAAACCCTAGATCTTTGCTTACTGCAGGAACTTTACAATTTCATAGGTTTATTAGTGAAAATATATACACAAATATATATGTACATACATATTATTATTATTATTATTATTTTTATTATTATTATTAGTATGGACAATCTAACCTAAATTTTTTCCTAAGATGCATCTAAAATATGCAAAACGCATGATTTAAGGAAGAAAATGCCGTGAAATTGACAAAAAATGACAAAACTAAACAAAAACTGAACCCGCCTGCTGTGTGTTGAGGCGTTACACACATACCCCCAAACTTGAATGGTGTTTTGTCCTCGAGTGCACATTGATTCGCTTACGTGGAAAAGAATACAACATGACATGCATTCAGAGATGGAAAAATTAGTTGGGAAAGCACAAAAATGTGGTAGACAGGTAAGACCATTTAGACAAAGTAATGCATCAACAAAAATAACTATCCATAAGTACAAAAATGAAGTTTCGAAAGCAGCAAAAGATAACAAGAAAGAAAAGGAAACTAAGGCTCAAAGGTCGTTTCCAAAGACTTCTTCTTCGGTAATTAAATCATTAATATCTCTGCCATCACCATCCTCATCATGTGAACTGTTGCTTTGCAGCAGCCATTTTGAAGAGGTTACAGTCTGCCGGCGGCGGAGGCCATGCCGGTTGCTTCCCCTTAGAGGCGGGATGTTTCATTCTTGGAGGCATTATTGTTGGAAAAGGAAAAGAAACTCTAAAAATTGAAGGGGAGATGAAGAGCCACAATAAGATTTCAAAAATTTCAGAGCAGAATGAAGCAAAATGACCGCGATCTAACTTAAAAAGACACATTGACCATAGTGAGTGCTTTATGGACCACGGTCCATGTATGAATTTTTGAAATGGTGCAACTATTAGAGTTCTACCTACTGTGGTCTATAAGAGTGTTCAAAAATTTTAAATCGCGGTCCATTGAATATGCAGAAACACCCATTCTGGTGACCACGGTACACAGAAGCGTATGCTTCTGATGACCGCGGTTCCCTGAATTGCACAGACCATGGTATTCTGGTGACCGCGGTACACAGAACAAAGTGTTATGTGGACCGCGGTACATGGACGATAGGCATTCGTGTGAGCTCTGTTGATCGCAATACACAAAATCAACGATTATGTGGACCACGGTAACTAGTGTACTGTTACCCCATTTCCAATTCTAACTATTGGGAACCTATCTCTTCAATGACACCCTAGAAAAATAAAACTCAACACATGAAAACAATCACAAAAACACACTTGAAAACTCTAATTCAATAGTGGGTTGCCTCCCACTCAGTGCTATGTTTAACGTCATTAACTCAACGAAGATAGATAAGATGTTTAAATCTCAAAGTACTACCATTTCAACAATTTGCTTGGGTCCCCCATAGATTATCTTCAATCTTTGACCAAGTTTAAACTTCTTCTCAATGAGTTGATCATGCCATTTCTTTGTTTTTTTTTTTGTAAATGGCGTTGCTCTAATAGGCGTCCCGGCGAAACTCCTCAAGTTCAACAAGCTGCAGCAAACGATTCTCTCCATAAGCTTTTGCATCAAAATTCAACTTCTTGATGGCCTAGTAAGCTCTTTGTTCAAATTCACAAGGTAGGTGGCAGGACTTTCCATATAATAACTGATACGGAGACATACCAATGGGCGTCTTAAATGTTGTCCTATATGCCCACAATGCATCATCCAATTTCAGAGCCCAATCCTTATAGTTTGTTCCAACCATCTTTTGTAATATTCCCTTGATTTCTCGATTAGACAATTTAGCTTGTCCATTAGTCTGTGGATGATAAGGTACGCAACCTTGTGTCGCACGCCGTACTTGGTGAGAAGATTGTTGAAAATTTTATTGCAGAAGTGTGTACCTTCATCACTCACAATTGCTCTAGGCATGCCAAAACGGGAAAAAATGTTGTGAGAGAAGAACTTCAAAACAACTCTAGCATCATTCTTCGATGTAGCCACTGCTTCGACCCATTTAGAGACACAAGCAATAGCAAGCAATATATATTGTTTGCCATCTGAAGGTGGAAAAGGTCCCATGAAATCTATGCCCCACACATCGAACAACTCAACCTCTACAAATGAGGTGAGACGCATTTCATTTGTTCTGGAGATGTTTCCTTGTTTCTGACATACTTCACAAATCTTCATGAACTGATAGGCATCTTTTAGCATGCTTGGCCAATAGAATCCGCTCTCAAGAACACGCCTTGTTGTACGTTGATGGCTGTAATGGCCACTATATGGTGAAGTTTGGCAATCATGAAGGACTTTATTAAAGTCTGATTTTGGGATGCAACATCAGATCACTTTGTCAGCACATCTTCGGTACAAAAAAGGGTCATCCCAAAGATAGATCTTGCTTTCGTGTATGAGGCGCTTTAGGTAGCTTTGAGATAGGTCTGGTGGAGTAGTGCCCGCAGCATTATAGTTGTCAAAATCTGCATACCATGGTACACTGTCATTAACAATCATGAGGTGTTCTTCAGGAAAAAGTTTCACTATGCTTGTTGGATCTGGATTTGCTTCATTAGATAGCGGGACAAATGATCTACTCCCACGTTCTCTGTGCCCTTTTTGTCTATCACCTCAACATCAAACTCTTGCAGCAATAAGACCCATCTTATCAATCTGGGCTTTGCGTCCTTCTTTGCAAAGAGTTGGCGGATGGCAGCATGATCAGTGAAAAACTTGACATGTGATCCCACAATGTATGGCCTGAATTTGTCACATGCAAAGACAATAACCAACAACTCCTTCTCAGTGGTAGTATAGTTCTTTTTAGCATCATCCAACGTTTTACTTGCATAATATATAGCTCTAAACATTCTATAACGTATTTATCCTAAAATAGTGCCAACCCATAGTCACTTGCATCGCACATGATCTCAAATGTCTCCCCCCAAACTAGTGTAGACATGATAGGAGTAGATGTTAAAGCATTTTTAAGTGTATTGAAGGCTTCTACACACTCAACTGTGAAATTAAACTCAGCTTCCTTTTCTAGCAAATTACACAACGGCCACGAGATTTGGAAGAAGTTTTTAATGAATCTCTAATAAAAACCCATGTGCCCCAAGAAACTTCTCACCTCTTGCACTGTTGTTGGGGGTGATAGCCTTTCAATGGCTTGAATCTTTGCCCTGTCCACTTCAAGACCATTAACAGAAACTTTGTGGCCCAAAACAATACCTTCTCGAACCATGAAATGGCATTTTTCTCAGTTAAGAACCAGGTTCTTTTCTCCACAATGAGAGAGGACTCTTTCCAGATTAAGCAGGCATTTATCAAATGTTTCACCAAACACCAAAAAGTCGTCCATAAATACTTCTATGATGTCTTCGATCATGTCTGCAAAAATTGTTGTCATATATCTTTGAAAGGTAGCTAGTGCATTGCACAAACCAAAAGACATCCTCCTAAATGCGTAAGTTCTATATGGGCAAGTGAAGGTTGTCTTCTCTTGATCCTCCGGTGCAATGACTATCTGATTGTACCTTGAGTACCCATCTAAGAAACAATAAAAATCATATGCAGCAATTCAATCCAACATTTGATCCATAAACGACAAAGGAAAGTGATCCTTGCGGGTAGCTTTGTTCAGCTTTCAATAATTTGTACACACGTGCCATCTTGTTGTTGTCCTTGAAACAATTGTCTCTCCTTTCTCATTCGTAACAACCGTCATCCCTCCCTTCTTGGGCACAACATGAATGGGACTAACCCATGGCGAATCTGATATTGCATAAATAATTCCTGCACTCAACCACTTCATCACTTTTTCTTCACAACATCCTTCATGATAAGGTTGAGTCTTCGTTGGTGCTCCACTGTAGGCTTATGTGAATCCTCCATTAAGATCTTGTGCATACAAATGGCTAAACTTATCCTTTTGATATCTTCAATGGTCCATCCTATAACAACTTTGTGGTTTTTCAGCACTTTCAGCAACTTCTCTTCTTGGGCAGGGGTCAATGAAGATGAGATAATAACTGGGGATGATGGAACTTCATCCAAATAGGCATATTTCAAATGTTCTGGAAGCAGTTTCAATTCAACTACCCTAAGAGTTTCTTGAACATCTTCAAGTTGTTGAACTTTGGGTAATTGTTCTTCGAAACTATTTGATTCTGGTGGGCATGCTTCCAAAGCTAACACAACTAGCTTCTCATCTTCAGTCATGGATTAGGGAAAGGCCAGTGAGCGAGAGAACATCCCACCAAATCATCTTGAGCTCAATTCATCCACTACCTCGACAATGCAAGAGTTCAGAACTTCTACCCTTTTGCACTCATGCAAATCATTGGGGTGGTTCATTGCCTTGTAAAGATTGAAAACAACATTTTCTTCATTCACTCTCAAGGTTAATTCTTCGTTATGGACATCTACAAGTGCAAGCCGTATAGCCAAGAATGGTTTTCCAAGGATGAGTAGTATTTCACAATCTTCCTCTGTGTCTAAAACTACAAAGTCCACTGAAAATATGAACTTACCACCTTAACTAACCCATCCTCAATAACACCCTTTGGATATGTTAAGGATCTGTCTGCTAGTTGAAGGATGTTTGTAGTCGGCTTGGTTTCTGACATTCCCAACTTCTTGCATACTGACAACAACATCATATTAATGTTTGCCCCAAGGTGACATAGCTCCTTTTCAAATATTTCATAACCTATATTGCATGGTATGGTAAACTTCCCTGGATCTTTCAACTTCTGAGGAAGTTTCTTTTGTAGGATGGCGCTACACTCTTTAGTAAGCTTTACCATTTCAAAATCTTCTAACTTCCTCTTCTTAGACATGATATCCTTCATAAACTTTGCATAGTTAGGCATTTGCTGCAAAGCTTCTACAAATGGAATGTTTATATGAATCTTCTTGAACATTTCCAAAAATTTAGCAAATTGTTCATCCATCTTCTTCTTTTGGAACCTTTGAGGGAATCGTAATGGTGGAGATTCAAAGACTTTACCCTCTTCAATGGCATTCTCCTCAGCTTTCCCTTTTGATTTTGAAGGTTTTCATGTTGAACCGCTGGTTGCTTTTGAACATTCATCTCGTAGCTAATAACTTCTTCAGCTTCAATGGATGGCATAGTTGGATGTGGTGGGTTTGCTACTTCTTTGCCACTCTTGGTAATCACTACTTTGCAATTCTCTTTTGGATTTACTTGAGTGTCACTTGGAAATGAACTCTGCTGCTGGTTTGACACTATCTGTGCCAACTGCCCTACTTGAGTTTTTAAACTTTTAATTGTGGCATTCATATTTCCAATTTGAACCTCAATGCCAAAAACTCTCATGTCATTTTTGTCTACCCTTCCAGTTATATCCTTAAAGAACCTTGTGTGCATATTCATCATTTCATCAAGCTTATTTTCCAAGGATGGTTTTTTGTCCTACAAGGGCAGTTGAGGCACAAATCCAGGTGGAAGTTGAGCATACCTGCTATTTGCATATGAGAAGTTCTCATGATTCCTCACTCCAAGATGATAGTACTTAGGGACATTATACTCCACACCTGGTCCTTGGTATCCATTGAATCTGTTCATGGCATTCATTTGCTCAAGGGAACCTTCTCCATGATAGGACATCTTGTTAGCTTCAGCAATGGAATGCGCCTGTTGAATTTGCTGATTTTGAAAATGTCCACTACTACTTTTTTCTTCTACCAAATTCAATCGGTGAATCATAATAGCAACTAATCTCGTCCACTTGATGAATTCCCACTCTTTTTGCTATTCCTCTTTCAGTACCATGCCCATACGCATTAGCTGCCATGTCTTCAATTAGTTGAGTAGTATCCGTGGTGGATTTTCCCATCAATGAACCTCCAGCTGCTGAATCTACCAAAGCCCTGGTAGGTGGCGTAAGTTTACTATAAAATATTTGAATCTGGAGCCAAGGGAGGTATCCATGATGTGGATAATGCCTCAATAAATCCTTGAACATTTCCCAAGCTTCATACAGTGATTCAAAATCAGATTGCTTGAAGGAACTAATTTCACCCCGCAACTGATGTACTTTAGCTGGTGTAAAGTATTTTTGCAGAAATTTCTGACCCATCTCTTCCCATGTTGTAATACTTCTGGGAAGCAAAGTTTGCAGCCAACTTCTGGCTTTATCCCTTAAGGAGAAAGGAAAACACCTTAGCCTAAGTTGGTCTTTAGTTACCCCGTTCATCTTGGCAGTATCGCAAATCTCCATAAATGAATTCAGATGAGCCATAGGGTCTTCAACAGCAGATCCCCCAAACTATTGTTGTTGCACCATTGTAAACAATGAAGGCTTCAATTCAAAGTTATTTGCATTTATTGGTGTTCTTGCTATGCCCGAGTAATTGTTATTCAAAACCAGTTTGAAGAAGTCTCTTAATGGTGCTTTTCTATGCTGTCTATCTCTATTGCTCCCCACACTAGAACACCCACTATCAACCATAGTTGGTACTCGTTCTTGAGCTTCCAACCGAATCTGAGGAATTATTTTCAACAAATCTGGATCGTACGGATCCCAAGAATGTTTACTCATGTAATACCCCATAATTTTGTCAAATATTTTAAAATAAATAAAATTAAGTTAAATAAATTAATTTCAAAGATTTTGGATGCAAATTGTGGGTTGGCACATGAAAAATAAAATATATTAGAGATATAATAAAAAAATTAGGCAAATAAGACATTAATTTGATAATTAAATGAAAATTACAATTTAGTAGAATTTATAATGAAATTTAAAGAGTTGTTTAAGAAATAAATTGTAACACCCCAATTTTCGACCAGACTTCCGTTCACGTGTTACGTCACGTGTGGATCATCGCCCGACGAAAATCGAGATGTTACTAGAAAATTTCGTTCCGCTCAAATCTTTTTCTTCAAAAATAACCTCGTCATATGTTTTTTTCTTAAGTCAATATCTGGTAATTGTTTATCAAAATAAAACGTCAAAAGGTTCTTCAAATCGTTTACTGGATTAACTAATACAATTCATCGTAATGCAGGGAAAATCCTTAAAGTTATTCATTCAAACCAAAAATCATTAAGCAAATAAAGTCATTTAAAGATAAACCGGTTATGTTAAAACCAACGAGATTACATAAAAACAACTCATTAAAATACATAAAACTTAACCTTCAAGTCACCTATCCCTGACGACTTCCCCATGAGGTGTCCAATCCGAGTGCGAGTCTTTGGACATGGCTACAGTATTCTAACTCCGAGTGTACCTGAAAGATAGAAATGGGAGTGACCTCAAAAGCTCAGTGAATCGATCCTACACATCACATGCATTATACAAACCCAATCCAAAACATTTCAAACACTTTCAAATATTAGGCGTTTCAACCATTCATTTAGTTTTGGTCAAAGTCTAAGACCGGAAGAGGGTTGAGATATACCTTGGTATTCCCTGTGATCCAACCAAATCTCAGAGGATTTCAGTAATCGTCTAAAATCAATCGATACTCACATCACAGTCTAAGATAACGTACTTATCGCGATGTCATACTGTCTCCCAAAGACATCAAGCTGTCACAGCCAACTCTGGGTGGGAATACCTACGATCCGCCTTGTAGCTCGTCAATCTCAAGCGGTGACATATAGGAGATGCCACCTCGATCCGCTTCAGGCTCGTCAATCGTACCGGTACGTGAATTCTTAGTAACCCATCGTCTTAATTTAGTTTTACAAACTATTTCATTCATGCCAATCATCATGTATATCATGGAAAATAAATTAAAGAATACAGACCATTCCCATGCGTAAATAATGAAGTCTAACAGCATGATTTCCTATTAATGCATGCTATAAATAAACAAGACACAAATTAAACAAATCATCCATCATCCAATCACGCCAAACAAATTCAATAATTTTCCTAACAAAATTATAGTAATCCTAGAACTATTCAATCAAATGCTTTGAATCTTAAATCCATGTAATACAAATGAGCAAGGAAGTCACGCCCACCTGATTTCGTCGATCTTTGGGCTCCTTGCTTTTCCTCGGGATCCTCGATACGCTAATATATAGATCTGAAATTTAGCATTTAATAGAATCACTCTTAAGCTTAAATAATTTCTAAACTAATCATAAGGTATAAATATCAACTTCCATAATTTCGAGTTATTCCTACATTTTTAGAATTTCATATAATTAAGATAAAACAATTCTAAGTTTTTCAATCTCTTAATCTACCATTACTTTTCATGTTTATGTCGTAAGAGAATAGTAATTCTTTTAACTTAAACTTTTAATTTAAAACTAAAATTATTGTAATTACATTTCACGCTTCTACAATTCATTTACTTTTACTTAGATTTATAATAGTTTAATCTTCAAGATTTAAATAATTTATTAAGATCATAATTAATTTAATTACGAATAAAATAAGACTTTTAATTGTCAAGACTTTAGTCTTTTTTTTATATATTTGAAATTTCTAATCTCTTTACCATGAATGTAATTCACCTTAAACTGTTCCAATATTCAATTTCCTAAACAATTTGATCATAACATATAGCTCAATCCACTATTTAAATTCAGAATTTAATTTTCTTCTTTTTGACCTAATCTTTTACTGTTATTAAATCAAAATTCCATCACCAAAATATATAACTCAAAATCTATTTCCTTTCATCAATTAATCGCTACCAATCGTTTCATCATTTTAAACTTCCAAACTTCCAACCAAAACCCGCAAGCATAAATAATAGTTCTACCAAAATATTGAATAAAGCTTTAAATCTCTAAATTTTTTTATTTTTTTTTTTGCAACTATAATCAAAGAAAAAATAACTTTCAACTATCTAAAATTTAAAATTTAAAAATATAAGTCTCACGAGCATCGCTCGTCGTCTTTGTCGCGTGAACGACAACCAACGATGATACCAAATCGCAATTGGTTTTCTTCTTCGCGTACACACGCAACAACAGTTGTTGTTCCTTCATGTTCGTTCTCTGTCCAATGCCGCAACAAGGTGTATTGTTCTTCTTCGTTCAACTCGCGCACCAAATTTGCCATATTTGTCTTTCATCTGTTTTGGTCCGGCCAGCAGTAACGCACAACTTCTTTGTTTCTCTTCGTCACGGACCAGACACACACATCATGCACCAGCTTCTCCTTTGTTGTCCAAAATGCACCAGCAAGATGTAACGACCAGCAGCTCTCTTCTTCATCTTCGTTCTTCATTCTTTCCCAACCAGAAATCATCAAAACGCACCACACAACAAGATTTAAACCATCATCTCCCCTGTTTTTAACAACCGAAAAAACCAGAAAAATAAGGAAGATTGCAGCCGTTCCTTCTACAATGCAACGTCCCAAGCTCAAGATTTGGATAAAAATTTTAAACCCATGAAAACCTGAATTTCAGACCATATGAAATCTGATTTGGATATCCCCAAAAATCCAGAAATTTGAAACCCAAATTTCAGATTTTTCTCTTCTTCTTCAAATACCCTATTCGTGCTCTGTTTCCATGCCCCAAACCCAGAAATTTTTGAATCCAAATCTTGGATTTCCAGCTTGTTTCACATGATTTCCAGCTCGTCCAAACCCAGGAAAATCGGATTGCAATGTTCTTCTTTCCTCTTCCTCGGTTCTGTTCTCCTTCGGTCTTCGTCTTGCTATTTTCTTCTTGTTCGTCACACCACAACCCAACAAAAATCTAGATCATGAAATTTTTGGAAATTTTTTTTCTTTTGTCTAATTTCCAGATTCTTCTTGATTATTCTTCATTATCTTTTCCTTCCCCTATTTGATCATCACTATCCAATCACAAACCCCCAAATCACCAAAAATCCAAATTTATCTTCATCTTTCTTCCATTATCATGAAAATTCCAGGTTTTTCCTTTTTTTTCAGTTAAAATTCAGAGCACACATTTTTTTTTATTAACTTTGATCCCCAAAAATTCAGATCATTACTTATTATACATTCATATCTATTAATTGTTTAATCCTTATCATAATTTATAACTTTATAGGATTTTGATTTGATTTTTTTTTTCATTTCATTGCCATATGTTATAACTATTATATGTTACTATTGATATGCATTAATCAATTACAACTCTTTCATTGTCATAAACAAAATAAGTTTATATGTGTTAAATTTATTTATTTATTATTTTTTTTCATAATCTAAATCCAAATATTATTATTTTAGATATATATATTTCTAATAACTTTGGTCCCGAAAATAAAATTTCAAGATCTATTTATTTCTTCATTCATCTTTTTTTTCACTATTTATTTACTAAAGAACATTTTATTTTATTTATCCAATTATTTGCTCGCGACGTGGCACGCTTGGAAGGTTCCAAGGTGTTACAATCTACCCCCCTTAAATAAAATTTCGTCCTTGAAATTTGAGTCAAGTTAACTCATGTC
>JAJIYU010008367.1:0-18055 GCA_030144865.1 Tinospora cordifolia | reverse complement strand
CTAAAATGTCAAACTGAGTCTGCCTCTTTCGAGGGAAAATTCGAAGGAGTACGTGATTACCAGCATCGAATTGAAGGACCTTCCTTCGATTATCTGCATAACTCTTCTGTTTGTCTCAACTGCCTTCATGTTCTAATGAATCTGCTAAATTTTCTCATTTTGCTCCTGTACAAAAGTAGGGCAAAAAACTGTTGTGTCACTAACCTCGACCTAACAAGCTGGCGATCGGCAAAGTCGACCATATAATGCCTCAAAGGTGCCATGCCAATATTCACTTGGTAGCTATTATTATATGCAAATTCACACAATGCCAAATGATCTTTCGAGCTACCACCAAAATCAAGGACACATGCTCAGAACATGTCCTCCAAAAGTTAGATCACTCTCTTAGACTGACCATCAATCTGTGAATGGAAGGTTGTGCTCAAGTTTATTCTAGTCCCTAACTGACTTTGCAAGCTCTGCCAAAAATGGAATGTAAACTGAGCATCTCTATCAGATAGAATGAACACTAGAAACCCATCTAATCTCACAATCTTGTGGATGAACAATCGCCTGACCTCTCACCCGAGTCTCTAGTATGAATTAGAAGGAAATGAGCAGACTTAGTCAGTTTGTCCAAAATGACCCAAATAGCGTCATGTCTCAGCTGAATCCGAGGTAATCCCATCACAAAGTCCATGGTTGTAATACTCCGTATTTTAACCAAACACATAAATTATGTCAAATAAAAGTAAATACGTATAAATACACGTATTTGTACGGATTACGTGTGTACGTACGTGTTAATTTCACAATCGTATTATAAATACATGTTACCTGTATAAATTAATTAAATTAAATTATTTATTAGAATAATAATAATTGTGGTGTAACGGAAAAAATAGTAATAATGGAAAATGAAATAATAAAATTAAATAAAATAATGAAATAAGAAAAATAAAGAATTTAAATGAGAGCAATTTATATATCAAGTGGGTTAATATTATACAATTCATGTGGCTATATATATATATATATATGTTAGGTTGCAGAGTGTAAAATAATGGGACGTTGCATACACAATTAGTAGTGGACAGTTGAGAAAAAGTGGAAGAATTGGCTAATATTATATATATATATATATATATATATATATATAAAAGGACGGATTGGAGTAATTAAAGTTAGGATTTTGCTGGGCAACATATATACTTTTCAAGAGGAGCATTTGTCTAATTTAGTAACTTTCAGCAGCTTGATAAAAACAGAGCAAATGGTTAGTGCATTACATAATACATGTTGAGACGGTGGGTATTTGGAGCGGAATAAGTGAGCACGTGAGAGTGTATGGGGGGCGGTGAGCATTTTTAGCTCATTTTCTCTCATTTCGTCTTTCTTCTTTATCGCAGCAAATAGAGACGAAAAAGAAATGCACAGAGAGAACGAAATACGGAAAGGAGAAAAAGACGTGGAAGGTCCAGTGTTTCACCCCATTCAACGCATCGGTAAGCTTTTTCTTCCAATTCTAGTTACAAAAGTGTTAATTAAGCTACGTACTACAATCCTATCAGTATAATTTTTAGTAAAATTGGTATTTTATAGCCGTACCCAAAAATTGGGTATTTTCCTACAGTGAGTAAAACTAAAAAAAAATATACCAAAACACTCCTGGTGATAAGTAGATCCCAGATATGTGGTTAGATTTTGTTCGTTTATCTTGTAGGTGTCAAAATAAATACCCAAAGTTTTATAACCTCTTGATAGGCTTTTGATAGTATTAAACCCCAATGAAAGCTCGACTTGAAGCTATAGAAATATAGAGAATGAAAATACGTACCTATCGACACCAAAATTATGAATTTTGGATATCAATTGGAATTTTGGTGAACGATTGAGCAATGAGGTTTTTAAGAAAAAAAATATAGAAAATTATGGAAAATATGATTTAAAAGCCTATTTAAGTTATTTTCTGCCGTAAAAATATTTTATATGAGCAGAAAATTAGTTTTTTATGCTTATTGAGATTATTCGAGTCAATGCGCATCAATACGTGAAGTTTGATGTGGGGGTATAATTAAAAATGAGAAATAAATACGTTAGAAATTGATTATAGAAATGAATTTGAATTTGATTGGTGCTTTTGAAATTATTTTGATAGGATAATTTTGGTGAATTGAGTATAGAGGTTGAAGTGGATACTAGAAATTGATTGACAATAATTTTGGTGAGTAATATTTATTTTTGGGTATTTCATAGAATATTACTTTATGTCTAAAACTTCTGATTTTTCTTAAACATGAATCAATGCACCTGATATAATATGAAATGATGGATTATATATTATTGAATTTTACAGTAAAGGTTGGAAAAGCTGGTTATTTACGAGAGAGTGAGTTACGTGTCAATGAGATTTAGTGTTGGTATTCAGTGAATATTCCTTTATCTCGGTTATTTATATGGCATTGTGGATATACAAATGATTTGAATGTAAGTATGTTATTGGTATGAGCATATGTTGCATTTCATTTGGTATTCATGAAATTTTATTTACATGGCAACGTGTTTTGGATTTGCAAGAGCAGATCTAAAATATAATATCGTTCTGATGGACTAAGTCATGGGGAATAATACTTCTTTATGTGATAATCCTATGACTCTGAGCCATGCGAAGTATCAGCCTTTTCCTATGTGATAATCCTCAAAATGAGTCGAAAATGGGGAAAATCAGAGTTGCAGTCTACTTTTGTTGAGACCAAACAAGAAGTGAGACTGACTCTAGATCTGGAAGGATAAGGAGATGCATAATTGTTTTAAATGGAAGGATAAGGAGGTGCATGATTGTTTTCAATTAGCATTAGCACTATGTTAAATGCATTTATGTATTGTGTAAATGAGTATGCTGAATTTGAATGTTTTATTTGATCTGAGAATTTGCATATTTATTTAAATGCATCTAAATGGCTTAGATACAGAATATTCACTGGGCATGTTGTAGCTCACTTAACTTTTTTAACATTTTAGGAACCGATAGAAAAGGAAAAAGGCTAGCGAAAGAAGAGTAGACAGCTCTTCCAGTTTTACTATGTGCATGGGCTTATCTGTTTTATGGGTTTTACTTTTGTATAATTATAATTATCATTGTGTATGTAATATCAGCTAGAGAGATATCGATTTTACTTTCACTAAGATGAGAGTGGAAAATAGTTGTGATTTGTGAATGGCGTATGAAATATACTATGTATATTTGTAGATCATAATTTTGTCTATCAGGTGAAAATTCCATTTGGGACAAGTCCAAATTTTAGGGGAGACTCTGTTGATTTTTTTTAAGGAGATTGTGGAATAATGAGGTTAGAAAGGCTGACATAATATTGTATACGTAAGTGTAGCATATATGGTATTATATGCCAATTGGAACGCCACCTTTACGAAGTGAGTTGCGACAATATTGGTATCAGAGCCTAGAATTTTAAAAGTTTTAAAAGATAAAAGTCTTATATGATGTTATGTTTGCTTATATGGGTATTTATATTGATAGTTAATTTAGGTTGACAAGTACCATGGATTTGATCTTGATGAAGTTTTATTCGCTTGTAAATTTTAGTGTTGAAGGGAAATACAAGCAAGATCAGCCATGGATCCTAATGAAAAGTTGAATCAAACATTAGAAACTACACTTGCCTCACAGCAACAGCAACAAGCAATGCTAGCTACTCTATTGGCACAGATGCAAGGTAACAAACCAGTTCCACAAGCGGAAGGGGAGTAGAGTAGTGATAGTGTTCTATTGAGAGGTAGAACTAAGCCAGTTGCTGATCCTGTTCTAGTCCAGGCTGAGGTGGCAGCACCGGTGGATCCTAATGCTAAGAAAGATAGGTATGAGAAAATAATGAATGCCTTCAAGCATAGGGGTCCTATTGAGTTTCTAGGTGGACTTGATCTTGAAACTACAAAAAGGTGGATGAACAGAATGGAAACCATCTTTGAGGATATGCAGGCTTTAGGTGCAGGAAAGGTGACACTGGCTAGATTCAAGTTGGTTGATAAAGTAGATGATTGGTGGAGACGGATGGCCACTAGAGGTGTGGAGGTTAAGTCATGAACTAAGTTCAAAGAATTATTTTATGAAGAATTCTATCGTAGGTGTGAGAAGGACAAGAAAAAAAATGAATTCATGCATCTTACTTAGGGAAATATAACAGTAAGGGAGTATGAGCAAGAGTTCAACCGATTAGCTTTATTTTCTCCTGAGATGGTAGTTACAGATGAGCTCCAGATGCAACAGATTAGAGACGAGTATTGTGATCGCATCCGTGAGGGGCTAGCGTTAGCAGGGGTACAGACTTATGAGCAAGCAACCAGACAGGCTGGGGATTTTGAGACTACCCAAGCTAAAGCTAGGATGAGGAGAGCTATCGCTACAGGGATGACAGTGACATCATCTACCACATAGAGTGCACTAGTAGGCCAGATGAATCCAGCTATGGTAGGGAGGCCATATTATCAGAAGAGAAGGCCTATACCCAATAAGAAGCCCAGATATAGTGGTCAGGGTAGCAGAATGGAAGCATCTGTAGCTCCAGTTGTGATAGGGCTTACACCACCGCCGGCATCATATATGGCAAGGAGAGGTGTATCAACACATAACCAAGGCCTAGTATCGATGCGTCAGTATAAATACCAACTTTGACCTGGTTCTAGCAAAACAAGAATGGGCACAATTGTCAACCTTTGTTTAAGTTCTAAAAGGCATGCTCACAGTTATACAAAAGGTAAATTCTTTTGGGTTAGTTTAGTCATCAATGTTGCAATATGGGAGAAGTTTTGTACAAATCTCCAATAGTAATCTACTAAACCCAAGAAACTATGAATGTCGTCACTATGGTAGGTCTAGGCCAATCAACAATCGCTTTGACCTTGGTCGAATCAATAGAGATACCCTCGGCTCTAACCACATGACCCAAAAACTTTATCTTTGTAAACCAAAAGTCACACTTACTCAGCTTTGCATACATGCGGTGTCCCTTCAAAGTCTTTAAAACTACTCTAAGATGTTTTGCATGCTGCTCTCTAGACCTCGAGTAGATCACAATGTCATCAATGAATATGATCACAAACTGATCAAGAAAAGGCCTGAACACCCACTACATCAAGTCCATGAATACCATTTGGGCATTCGTTACGCCAAATAACATAACTAGGAACTCATAGGACCCATAGCGAGTTTGAAAAGTTGTCTTTGGTACATCTTCCTCCCTTACACGTAGCTGATGGTACCATAAATGCAAATCAATCTTTGGAAATACTCTAGCACCTTTCAGCTGATCAAACGAATCATCAATCTGAGGAAGAGAGTACTTATTCTTTACAGTTACCCTATTCAACTATCTATAGTTGATGCACAAGCAGAGACTCCCATCTTTCTTTCTTACAAACAACACAGGAACTCCCTAGGGTGATATGCTAGGTCGAATAAAACCCTTGCCTAGTAATTCTTTTAGCTGAACCTTCAACTCCCATAACTCCTTAGGTGTCATATGGTAACTAACTATTGAGATTGGCTTAGTCTTCGAAACCAACTCAAAGAAAAAATCGATCTCTCGCTTAGAAGGCAAGCTAAGTAGATCATCAGGAAATACCTCAGGGAACTCATATACCACAGGAATATCCCCAAGTATTGGCTTGGAAGGTTCACCAGTATCTACAACAACCACACTCACTGAGGCACACATCTCCTTTGGTGTCGTTAGTTTGCCTTGGGTGCTAAGTTTATCTAAACCTCTACCCTGAAACACCACTACAGGTCAATTCGAGATCTGGAATACCACAATCAACATAAGCATGATAAGCAGCTAGCTAGTCTATGCCTAGAATGACATCAAGCTCCAAAAATTCTAATACCCGCAAATCTACCACCATCTCTAGGTCACCAACATGAATCACACAATGCTCACAACTCATATTGGGTTAAATACGCTCCTCAACGGCAATACTTAATATAAACCAAGTAGATGTCTTAACTGGTATAAGTTTTAATCTATTAATAGCAGGTCTAGATATAAATGATAAGGTAGAGCCAGCATCAATCAACACATATAAAGTAGAATCTAACATAGAAACAATACTTTATACCAAAGTCATGGTAGCCTCCGAATCAGGTTGAGTGACTGCGTGGGCTCTCTCTCTCTATATATCCTTGCTAGACCATCGGCCAGGCTAGTAAAGTAGGACACTCCAATCTCTTGTGCCCAATTTGCCCACACTGATAATCGGTGAAATGTTGTCTTTGTACAACTTGACCTGTTTGTGTTAGCTGGCCCATCTATACTGTAGGTGTGAAAGGCTTGTACTCTAAGCCTTTGCTTCCTTACCTCGGCCTCCTCTATGGCCTTCGCTTCTCAGCTATACTGCCACTTGTGGTTCAAATGTCGAAATAAGGGTGGTCGTAACTGCCATCATCGTGGTAGATGGGATCTGTGGGGTGCTAGTCAATCCCGAAACAAACTTCCTCTTCTTGTAACCCTTATTCTGTTGCTACTGTCCTTGGTTACTGGGAGTTTGTGCTGAAATCTACATGGTAATGCCTGGAACAATCTGAACATGTACCAGCTCGTCTTTATTATCTACCTCATATCTCAAAGCTCGACGCTTCAGCGACTTTAAACTGAAATTGTGCATCACTCGTCGAATATCACTATTCAGGCCTCGACGATACAATCTGGCCTTTTCTGCTTTACTAGCAACCAACCATGGAGCATAAGACTCTAGATGAGTGAATATGTAAGTGTACTCTTGGACTGTCATATTGCCCTATCGCAAGGCCAAGAATTCCATCTTCCAGTGCTCGCTGGTAGAAGCAGGAACAAAAGTCTCCAAAAATAACTTTCTAAACCTTGCCCAAGTCTCAACCGAGCGCTCAGTAGCCAAAATTGATAACCACCATCTAGCAGCATCACCCTCTAATGTATGGGCAGAGAACAACACTTGATTTTCTTCAGATAGCTTCATCGATCGTGCTATCTTCTCAACATTTAATAGCTAGTCCTCCGCTTGCTCCAAATTAACGTCACCCCAGTATGACTGAGGTTTCAAGTCCACAAACTTCTTCAATGGTCTCTCATATGAAATTTATATCACTTGTCTCTCTTTGCGGTGCCTATGAGGAGCTTTAATCTCCTCTTCAAACTCGTAGTCATCATCATCCCCATTAACTAGCTCGACTACCAGTGGAGCAGGAGCTGTAAGAGATGTTGGTTGCTACATATTAGCCACAACCCCATCTATCCTCTGATGTAGTGCAGCACAAGAGGATTAGATCAACTCCCCTTGGGCCTGGATAAGATCTTCGAGCCATTGATATACATTAGGTTCGATAAGTGGTGGTGGTATAGGCCTTAGTACAGGATCTTGAGCAGGAGCAAGATCTTGCAGCACCCGTCGTGGTCTACCATGTCTAGGTGACATCTTAGTCTGCAATCTGCATACGATTTGTCAATCTCAAATATTGCAAACATACCCTAAAGCCTATTTTACCACTACTATACAATATATTTTCGAAAATAAGTTTTGAAAAATATAACTTTTTGGACTCATATAATTTTGCTTAATTCCAACTTTGGAAAATTTGTGGGCTTTGATACCAACATAGTCAAGACTCCAAAAACTTCATATGGGTGGCCCGACCAGCACAATAGTTAGACAAATCTACTCCTTAGTCAAACTTATCTACTACTGTTAAGCCTTACCATCAAAACATTTAAGTATTTAGAGTACAACAATAATAAGGTAAGTAGGATAATGCAACAATGACGAAAACCTTTAACATTAATTACATTACAGAGTCTAGTTCAACTTTATATTTTTTTTCGAAATTTTTTCATACTAATCTAAATACCAAAAATAGCAAAATAACGAAACAACCTACTACGGATAGGCTAGAAAACATCACGCGATCAACACAACTTTTCCTTTATCTGCACCGGACAAACCTAAAATGATAAGAGTAGTAAGCTCGATATCCAAGTGCGCCCAGTGAGTAGCAAGAGATATATTTACTTAAGTCTAGCATTATACATTCAATGCAACATGCAACATCACAATTATTCAATAAAAATGCAACAACAAATAGCACGCACAATCATCAACATATAAAAATGTAGCAGTCTAATATGCCATGAATTATGCCATGGTTCAAGTGTCTATATCTAAACTCAACATCATTCTTTCATTTTAAGGATCCTTTGGTCATATTACCATTCTGGACGGACGTGGCCATTGTCCAGGCCATACTATGATATCAATCGTCGACTGCGGCCCACTGACCAAGCCATACTATCATATCTCAATCATCGTGGCCCACGGACGAGGTGGTACAATTGCCATCCACGACTCAGTAAAGTGTGCCATGCGCCTTTCTTAATATATCCATAGAGTATACCATGATACCACTTTATATCGGATTATCACGATCCAATGTATGCACCTTGAAACCTCTAATCATTAAGCCAAGTTAACACATCTGAAGATTCGACGATTAGCCCTACCTTAGAGCTATCACAATCCAATGCCTGCACTACGGAACCTCTCATCATTAAGTTAGGTTGGCACATCTGAAGATCCATCAATTAGTTCTATCTCAAAACTATTAAGATCCAATGTCCGTACCTTGGAACCTCTTATCCTGAGGCCAGGTCAATACATTTGAAGATCCATACTCGTATATCAGGACTATCATGATTTAATGTCTGCACCTCAGAACCTCTCATTTTGAGGTCAGGTCGGCACATCAGAAGATCAATCCTATTTCAATGCAATATGCAATACATGTAGTACCCAATTATGCAAAAACTATAAGTAGAATAAAAGATTAAATAAATACATCAAATTACTACTCATAGACTAAATTGACTGCTGACATTCTCATGGTCGCCCGACATGTCTCCTAATATTGAGTCAAATACCAAAAGCTCACACTATCAACACGTTTTTTGCTTTTAGTATATACTACGTAACCTCTTCACAAATTTGTTGTAATATACAATAAGTAGGAAAGATTAATTGTTTCATATGTTACACATTTTTTTCATGTGAAGTAATTCATAATGCTATACAATATTAATTATAGATAATGTTATATTTATAACATTATATAATTAATTGTATAACATTATATATACCTATAATATTAATCTATACATTTATTTTTCCAATGCATAAATGCAAATTTAATGTACCTATTGATATCTAAAAATCCTAGTTTTTGTGTTATTAAGTTCAAAATTTTATTCTAGACATTTCGGTACCCGTATTCCTAAGGTTTCAGTGCTAATAGGCATACCCTAGAAAAAGTATACCTTAATTTTGGATCATACTAGACTAACACATTTCATAAAAATTATACTAAAAAATTGAAATTCATAACTTCTATAACAATTCTTAATTGAAAAGAAGTAAAAGTAAATTACCCAAAGCATCATATCCTCGAGAGTGGGCAACTTTTCTTTCTTTTTCTTCTCTTTTTCTTCTTCTTCTTCTTCTCTGTTTTTTATTTCGTTTCTTTTTCCCTTTTCCCTCTTGTAATTTTTGTTCCTCTCCCCTCTTTTTTTTTCTCAGACGGGGTGGATTGAGAGAATGAAATGAGCACGAGTTGCTCATTCCACAACCTATATATATATATATATATATACTCTTATGGTGTGGCCCCCACTCACAAAAGTCAAGATCCCCTATCCTCTTTCTCCCTTATCATCTTGATGACTCATCTCACTATCCTCTCATTTTTTTTCATTATTCAACAAGGCAACATGATTATCCAATATATAATTAATTAGTTTTTCCTTATCATCACACATATATGTGTGTGTGCGTGTGTGTATATAAGAAAGAATTTATTTATTGCATAAATTCATTTTATTTTTTTCAACTTAGTTCCCACTAAATAATTATTACCGTTATTTATTTATTTTATTTCTCATTAAATACATACAATAATTTATACAATTCTCATAAAATCGTGTATTTTCATGTATGAAATCATATATAATTCATACATAAAAATATATGTCAAACCCGTCAACTTAATGTCCAAAAATACGAGTTGCTACATACACAATCTCAAGTCACAAGAGTCGTAAATCTATCCTAACTCTAACCAACGCCCGGCTATAAATAGATGATCAATTCTCTCATTTTTTTTCCATTCTTTGGTTGAATTCTATCTTCTATCTTCTCTTCCAATACATCCTACAAGAGAAAACAAGGAGAACAACTCTGAACTACTGAGATTTCAAGCTATAGACTCCAATTGAAGGTAACTTGCTACTCTAAAAACCTTGATCCATAATTCATTTCTCTTCCTTTGTAGGAACTAGTTTTTAGCAATACTTAAAGATTTGTATTAGCTTTCTACCATTAAATAGTGTGTGAACCATTCCAAAAGGGGTCCAAGGAGCTATTATTTGAAAATAACTCATCAACGAGTTATTTTGGATGATTTGCAAAGGTACAACAATTCTATCTTATTCTTGGGTCCAACCTTTGTATTTTTACATTAAATTGAGGATATTAGGGTGTTAGACTCATTGGAAAAGAAGGGATGAAAGAAAAAAAATCATGTTTGAATGATCACAAATTGATTATTGTGGTAATTCAGGTTAGTACTGCAGTAACATATGCAATAGTAGACCCATACAAAGCAATAAACGTACTAATTACCGTGGTAATGACATAGATTACTGCGGTGGTGCAATAAAAATAGGACCATGCTTTCTGATTACTGCGGTAATGCTATGGATTATCGTAGTAATGTGATAAAATCCTCAATCTGGGTTCTTTAACCCTATTTTATTTACCGCAGTAACCCAAGGGATTATTGCGGGTTACTGCGGTAATGCGATAAATTCTTCCTTTGGTTTTTATTCATGCTTTTGGTTATACGGTAATGCCATTCTATTACTGCAGTACACAGAGACAAATAATTGTGTGGCCTTTCTAGACAGACCCTTCTTGATAAATTATGAATTATATGAAACAAAGGATCATTAAATCATATTTTAAAACGTTATAAAACGTTGTAATCCCTAGACTAACAATTTTAAAGGTGGATCTAAGGAGAACAAGAATTACGGTGAAGATAATTACTCTACTCTTTAGTATCATTCTATTTTTAAATGTGGGATGTGATTAATTGTTTATGCCACCAACAATAAATCAAAGAGATCAACATCTTCAAGAAGACATTTCAAATGAGATTCGAACATTTCAAGTTCACAGTAATGCCCTTTGGACTTACAAATGCTCCAACAACATTCACGGATCTCATGAATAGGTTGTTCCAACCCTACCTAGACAAATTCGTAGTGGTATTCATGGACGACATCTTAGTTTACTCTAGAACTCATGAAGAATATAAAGCACATTTGATCTTGGTACTAAAAACGTTGAAGGCTAATGAATTATATGCCATCAGGTATAACAAATGTGAGTTTTGGATGAAATTAATGAAGTTCCTAGGACATGTCATATCGGAAGAAGGAATCGTAGTAGATCTATCCACAATTGAAGCTATCAGTGAACTCAAAACAGAAATGAAAATTAGAAGTTTCCTTGAGCTAGCAAGATATTATAGAAGATCCATCAAGTTGACAATAGACCGAACCCATGACTAGGGTGACACGGAAGGGTGTGAAGTTTGAATGGAATGACAAGTGCGAATTGTCCTTCCAAGGACTGAAGGGGAAGCTCACCTCACCCATTGTCACTACCCCCACCTGCAGAATGAGGTATGTCTTATAAACGGGTCGTACTAATGTTATTTGTATGGGGAAAAGCTCAATTTATTCATATCACAAGAGCCTCAAGTATATCTTCACATAGAAGGACTTGAACCTCGACAAAGGCGGCAGATGGAATTTCTTAAAGATTATGATTTTCAATTACTCTACCATCCTAGTAAGGCTAATGTAGTAGCCGACGCCCTAAGTTGAAAAACCTATCAAGAGAATGATAACGACACTCAAGTGGAGGATCGGTGTGCATTTTTGTCAACCATTACCATTAACTTAGAGCTACCATGGAAAATATTTGAAGCTCAAGGGTTGGATAAGTGGACAGTAGAAATAAAGGATTGCACATAAGTAGGCCAACATCAAGATTTCAAAACTAATGCCAATGACATATTAAGACTAAAAGAACGAGTTTGTGTACCTAAGGATGACCAGCTAAGGCAAACCATCCTTGATGAAGCCCATCAAATTAGATACTCCTTACACTCGGGAGGAGACAAAATGTTCCAGAACCTTAGAAAATCCTATTGGTGGAAGGGCATGAGAGAGATGTGGCCCAATACATGTCTAAGTGCTTGACCTATCAACAAGTAAAGGCCGAGCACAGAAAACCAAAGTGAACATTGCTATGAATTTCGTGACGGGACTCCCTAAAAACTCGAAGGGCGAGGATATTGTGTAGGTGATCGTGGACAGGCTAACCAAAGTGGCACTCTTTTTGCCAATACGAACTACGAATTCGGTCCACAAGCTAGGGGATGTTGCAACCCCTTCTCAGGTAACATCAAGACCGGTGCAAAAATCTCTCCCTTCTCAGGTAACGTCAAGACCGATGCAAAAATCTCAAACGTGTCAGAAACCTTATAAGCCTTTATAAACAAATCACTAATTTTTGAGAAATTTTTGACAAAGTCTCTTCTAAAAATGTCACAAGTCACCAAATCCAAATTATCTAATAAATCACAATCAATATTGAAAAAAAAAAACAGATATTCCTTCATCAATTTAACCATCTATCCATATAATATCCATAATTTGTTTTGACAACACATTCATATAATAACAAGTTTATATACATCTCCAAATACAATAGTCTAGCTAATTATTATAATTAACAACATACTATCAACTCCAAAAGAAAACTAGTAATGATTATAACAACATCTTTCCTTTCCCTTTCTTTTCAAAATCTAGAGAAAATAATGGAGAGTAGAGTGAACAAACAACAAGTTTAGTAAATAATTTAAGTTATGGTATTATATAGCCATCGTACGTATGAAAACATTAAAAGCAAAACAATTTTCAAATCACTTGTAAATGAAATAAAAATAGCATACATACATAATATAATATATGAACATGCATTCGATTTCAACAATATGCAATCTTTCGAAAAACATGCACCATCTCCCTCTTTCCGATAACAAAGTGAGTCTATTCCTCATTTGCGCCAATGTAATACCTGAAATTCGAGTAAAAAAAATTATTGTTCTAAAATACGGTACTGTAGCTTATGTACTGTAACATGTACAATTTTGTCGGCAAACAAAAATTGGCAGGCACTGTAGCTACAATAACGAACTATTTACTACAGTTCATTTTCGTCATTTTGTGCCAAAAAAATCTATATTAACCCCCTTGTAAATGAAATAAAAATAGCATACATACATAATATAATATATGAACATGCATTCGATTTCAACAATATGCAATCTTTTGAAAAACATGCACCATCTCCCTCTTTCCGATAATAAAGCGAGTCTGTTCCTCATTTGTGCCAATGTAATACCTGAAATTCGAGTTAAAAAAATTTACTGTTCAAAAATATGGTATTGTGGTGTATGTACTGTAACATGTACGATTTTGTTGGCAGACAAAAATCGGCGGGCACTGTAGCTACAATAACATACTATTCACTACAGTTCATTTTCGCCGTTTTGTGCCAAAAAAATCTATATAACCCCCCCAACTTCTGAAAAATTCATTCCAGCAAAAAAAAATAATTTCTTTGCTTACTCTCTTTTCTTCTCTTGTTCTTCAGTTGTTCTAGATAGCAAATATAGTAGTAGAAAGGAGAAAACCTCAGTTTCTGCATAGCAGTAGTGAAGATCTATTTCTGAGCACCTCTTTTGGAGTAAATAGAGGGTTCTACTAATCAAAGCATGTATAATAACTCTGCCTAAGTCTCTATTTAAGATTGGAGATGTCATTATTCATTTCAGTACGTATTACTATTCACATATATGTAGTCTATTGTTCACAAGTATGGTACTGTTCACTATTACTATTTTGTACTATTCACTATTACTATTTCGTACTGTTCATATTCACTGTTCACAGATATGTACTGTTCATATATATTGTACAGTACATATGTACTGTTCATTGGCAGTTATTAAATCACATTTTCAAAGTGTAGATCCTGAAGATTGATAGTTGATGACTCGAAACAAGTTGGAATAATAATGCAAGGATTCAAGAGAGTCTATGATTGAGATGGAAGTGATTACCTTACTCCCTATTATTATTTGAATTTTAATGCTGAATATGTGCTGTTTACATTGTTTGAATGCCTAGAAGCATGCTAGGATGTTGAATAAATGATTTATGAATTCTTACGATAAAGAACGATGGATTTGCCCCTAGTTCCTGATGATAGAACTATGGATGTGACCCTAGTCCTTTGATGATGGAGCGATGGGTGTAACCCTAGTTCCAGGTTGGGTGATGGGTGTGCCCCTATACTATTGGAATCTGGCATATAGTGCAGTTTTCTCGTCTTTTCTGATATGATGAGAGAGCACCAAGGTTAAACCCTTCGGTTTAATTAACGACTGTTGATAACTAAATATTTGAAATGCCTAATGAATGATAATTATTTGCATGTTCAATGTTTGATTTAAATAATATTATTAATGTACTGTGTATGATCCATTAGGCTCTGGAGCTCACCCCACTCACTCTTTTTCAGGTAACTATTGAAGACGTTGCTTCTACAAATGAATGTAAAAATAATCATCAATGGTAGTGTATCTCACAGTATGAGGATATTGGAAAATAAACTTTATTTGCTATTTTTAATTATAGGGCATGTGACCCACCATATTTAATCTTGTTAGATGTTGATCATTAGGCCAGATGATATTTGTCTTATCAAAAGTTGGTTATGGAGCCCACAAAATTGTTTGTAACTCTGATCATAAATCAATGTCTTTATGTTATTGTGTGATCCTAAGGTTATTGCTATTTTGTTTCGAAGCAAGTGTATTTATACTTTATTTTTTATTTTAAGATATGATCTGGTGCAACTAACAGATGCGATAGATGATGTAAAGAAAAAAAATAATATCCCCAGTCCTAGGATAGAAGGCAGGAGTGACTGCACACGAGGGTAATGTGTCTCAAGCTACGAGACAACCACGTCGCCTATGACGTATGTAATAGATTTCAGAGGTAGGGTGTTACAACCAATGAGGAGTGCATTGGCCTTTAATTATCTAATTATCTATTCATTTCTAACTCACTCATCTTATGCCAGGAATGCATCAACCAAGATCATTACAAAGCTTGTAAGTATGTTCCTTGAGACTATGACCAATAGAAATGTTGTCATGTTAATAACCTACTTAGATATATAATTAACATGCTATAATACATCAAAATCATTTCATGTTTAAATGAGCATGAAATATAATATATCATTCTATTTAAATAAAAATTAGAATTTTGATATAATACCAATGTCATACATAATACCAAAAGTAAAAATTACTTATCAAATTTACCATTCAACCACTTCCTAATATCCACTAAAAATTTTGTCTTCGATCCACCAAATTTATCTTGTCACAAAACCATTCCATATTCATCAAATCAAATTCAGCTTGTTTATTATCATTTTATAAATTATTTTCTAATATATTTACTTTTCATATTTAATCTTGTATATGCATTTGATACCATATATTAATACGCATTAACCCAAATATGTTCAATAATCTTCAAGATTATTTTTCGACTCATATAAAATAATTCTATAGCAAAAAATATCAAAAATAGGCTTCCCAATTATTTTTTTTACTAATTTTTTCAAACTTTGATAAATAATTCAATTGGTCAATCACTCAACAAAATTTCAATTGATATCCGAAATTCATAAATTTGGTGTCGATGGGTATAGATTTTTGTTCTCTATGTTTTATAGATATAGATTTTTGGGTATTTATATTGGTGACTACATGATAAATTATATGCGTGATCTGCATATCACTAAGAGTATGCTAGTATAATTTTTATTTAGTTCTACTCATTGTGGGGTAATATCTTATTTTTGGATAATACTATAAAATATTACCTACAGTAAAAATTATACCCCTAAGATCATAGTATACAACTTATTTAGCATTTTTATCATAAGAATAAAGAGAAATGAGTTACCTTCGTGTCGAATCCATCAAAAAACGTTGAATTTTCTTTTATTTTGTTTCCCTTTCTTTGGTTCGACTTCTTAAAATGAAAACCCAATAATGAAGGTAAAAAAATGCTCACAGCCCCACCTTATATATAAAGCTCTTGACCAATCAAATTTCTTCCTCTCAATTTATTAACTAACATCATATGCACCTTATCACTCCCCCTAATATATATATATATATATTTTTTATTTTTTTTTAAATACCCCATATTGCATTTTCACTTTTCCATGTGTTAACTCATGCATGCTTGTATATATAAATACCTATTCCTTCTTCTTTTTTTCATTTATTCATTTACTCTTAACTTAATCAAACTACTAATTTTTTTCAATTCCTAACTTCATTCATCAACCCATAAATATATATGTTTTAATGTACATTTACTCTATTTTCTTTCCTTTAATACCACTTTATTATTATTATTATTGTTTTTTAAATTACTCCAATTTATTTATGGGTTGTATTTTTTCTACGTGATATTATATATAATAATATAAATATGCACATACACATTTAATGCATGCGTATATACATACATACGTCAAGTCCACGTGTAATAAAAATTGTGGGTTGTTACAAGAGAACTATATGTGAAGGAGATAGTGAAGTTGCATGGTATCCCAAAGTCAATTTTATCAGATCAAGATGTGTGTTTTAGGATACAATTATGACAAAGCCTACAAAGAGAATTGAACACTAAACTCACAACGAGCACCACATTCCACCCATAGATGGATGGTCAATTAGAAAGGGTAATCCAGATTCTTTAAGACATGCTCAGAGCCTGCATGTTAGACTTCAAGGGGAATTGAAGTAAACACTTACACCTGGCAGAGTTCACATACAACAACAACTATCAAGCTAACATACAAATGGCTTCATTTGAAGCATTGTATGGGAGAAAATGTAGATCACCTGTGTGGTGTAAGATCAAATATTAGCTGACCTCGATCTGATTCAAGAAACAAATGACAAGGTTCAACTCATACAAAAGAGATTAGCCACAACACAACATTGCCAAAAGAGCTATATAGATAGATGATGTCATCCCTTGGAGTTTTAAGAAGGTAACAAAGTCTTCCTTCTAGTAAATCCAAAGAAAGGCATCAAGCGATTTGGCATAAAAGGTAAGTTAGTTCCAATTTACATAGGTCCCTTTGAGATCATTCAGAGGGTTGGGGACAATGCCTACAAATTGGAGCTCATACCAGACCTAACGGGTGTCCAAACCGGACCCATCTCATATCATTCACAGTGGAGACATTCAACTGCAGGACGATGCCACCTACGAAGAAGCAACAATATGAATATTAGAAACAAAGATTCATAGCTTGAGAAATAAAAACATTCCACTAATGAAGGTATTATAGAGACTCCATGGAATAGAAGAAACTACTTGAGAGTTAGAAAGTGAGATGAAGACCAAGTACCCGAGACTCTTCTAGAGACAGAATTGATTAGAGCACAACATGCAACATAGGTAATTAACTCTATCAAATTTCGAAGACGAAATTTGTTTTTAGGGGGTTAGTATTGTAATACTTTGAAATTTCTAAGTTAATAATAAACCAAGATGACTATAATTAAGTATCAAATAACTTTAGTCAGCAAAGATTGACCATTATTAAGAACTGGACTACTCAACCAGTTTGACATGGATATGATAAAATTCAAAAAATTATTTTAAAGGCAAAACAATCAACTTAGACAATAAGCTTTGTATTGAAATACTCAGGACACCAAGGAGACTTAAAGAGAATAACTAAAGGTGAAAATATAATAATAATAATAATAATAATAATAATAATAATAATA
>JAJIYU010008366.1:0-18040 GCA_030144865.1 Tinospora cordifolia | reverse complement strand
GATCGCAATCTTGGATTGCAGTCCCACGTCTTGATAAGATTTTCATCAATTTTTATCGCAAGATTGTGATTTACCTAACTCAGGACTGCGATCTTTAAAAGACTTCTATTTCATGAATTTGGGATGTAGGACCACAATCCTCAAGGTTAAGCTTGCGGTCCCATAGGTTGCCCACCCATTTGACGAAAAATCATAGTCCCAATTTTGGGGACCGTGGTTTTAACCCCTTTTTTCCTTTCATTTGTCTGTATTTCTAAAACTTGGGTTATTACAATATAAATACCCTTGTGTTCCCATTCTCTTCATTTTAGCAAGAACTGACAAGTCCTTCTTACTCTCTCTCTTGGCATCCCTCTGTTCTCTTTAGCTATTCTAAATAGTAGTCGGAATAATAGTAATGAAGTGTTGCACAAATTTCTGTGCTGGCAGTTGGGGATATCTGAAGGAGGTTCAACTGAATATTCAAAAGGAGTCTTATTTGAGGTGTGGAAGTGATTTCTGAGTTTTAATTTATTATTTTGATTTCAAAAAGATATTCATGTCTGATTATGCTTAAATATGCATGCTCTATTTGAATTAATCATACATGCCATGCTTAGATCTCACATGCTTAGGTTTGCATGAATAAAGATGTATGTTATATGCTACCATAATCCTTGCTATGTGTTACTATGCTCACATGCTGAGTTTAATTATGTTGGTTTATTATTCCCTATTGTTATATTTAATGAAAGATTAATTAAGATTATAACCACGTACAAGCGCAATGCCCCAAGGGAGATTTCTGTGGGTGTTCTTAAGATTGGAACTATGGGTTTGTCTCTAGTTCATATGGGTAAAGTCCCAAAATACTCAAATAATGGGTAAGGCCTTAAATCTAGAAACTGGCATAAAAGAGTGCCATTTCCTTCTTTTATAAGAGTTTTGATAAGAATACCAAGGTTGACCTCTTTCAGTCTTAACTACAATTATTAAATAAGGAATTGATTGAATCACGTAATGTTTGAAAGTATTTGACATGTATGACTTATTTGTGGAAATAATGAATTAAATATTTAGAATAATCCACTGAGCTTTGTGCTCACCCTACTTTTTCTAACTTTTCAAGAAACTGATAAATAAAGACAGCATGAGAGCCACATAGGCAATATTTTCCTTAGAATATCTTCTTTAAAAATTTTATTTAATTGTAGGACATGTTGGCCCAAATTTTGTTATTTGAGATTTATTCCGCAATAATAGACAAGAAGACTATGTACCTTTGAATTTTGGAAAGGATTAATGATATAGAATTATTTTATTTAAATATTTCTAAATTTTATTGTTTTGTATCATTACATGAGTAGGGTTTTGTACCTCTTAGGTTTCAATTAATGATATTGAAATTTTTATTAAGATCTCTTGTTACTTTATTAAGAAATATTTATGAGTTAATGATACTCAGGAAATCCTATAGTTTTGGACCTGAAATGGAAAGTGCGAAAAAAAATTAGAAATAATGTGACACCAGCTTGCCTCCCGGCCGAGTGGTGAAGTCCACATTCTCAGAAAAGAAAGAATTCGGGGGAGGCGGGGTGTTACACGAGATGTTCGCCAAGATCACTCAGTAGGCGGTAGAGTAGGCCATGAGGGCCCTACCACAAGTAAAAAACTCGCCACAAGCCTAGCCTCAGCCCCAAGTTTATCAGGGATCATTGTCGAATGGTTTAGTAGAACAGGACTATATGATGATGGATGACAATAAGCATAGACATTTATTAATTGGAATCTAGAAACTGCGACCCAGTACCTTTGAGGGTATGACTAATCAGTAGGCAACTGATAGATGGTTTACTGAGATGAACAAACACTTGAATGCCTTGGGAACAACTAGCTCCAGGAGAGTTGCTTTAGCGATGCACTAGTTTGTTGGGCCTGCCTATTACTGGTGGGAGATGATGGTGAATGATCTTGCAATGGGAGCAGTTTAAGACTCTATTCTTTGATAAATTTTTCTCCATGGCGAAGACAAGGCAGCTACAATCGAAGTTCATTCGATTGACACAGAAGACTTTGACATTGGCTGAATATGAGTAGAAGTTCACTAAACTATCTAGGTTTGCCCCAGAGCTAATTAAGGATAAGCAATCTAAGGTAGATAGATTTGCAAAGGGACTAAAGGTGGAGATTAGGAAGATCATTGTTCTTTAAAGACTAACCACCCTAAAGAAGTGGTGGTTAGAACATAGTTGATTGAGCAAGATCTCGAATTTGAGCAGGCATTGAGAAACAGGAACAAGTAGTCATAGCTAGAACAGGCTAAAATAGCCTTACAGAAGAAGAAAAATAGAAATGATGGGTACATAGCACCATAACATCAGGATTAGATATAGAATAATAATTGGTCGTAGAATTAGCAGGCACGAGTGGATCATACTAGAGATGAGCAGAGAGATCAGGCTAAGATGCAAGGGTTGTGTTACTGGTGTAACTAGAGGAGACATATTACTATGAATTGTCCTACTAGAGCACCAGCTCTAGCTCCTCCACAGTAACAACAAGTGTGTGGATAGGGTGGCCATCCATAGCAGAGGTAGAAGCCACAACCTTAGCTACAGTAGAATCAAGGGCAAAACCAAAATTAGGGCCAAAGATAGAACCAAGCCCGACTTTATGCTGCTGATGCCCAGGCTGATCTTGCACATGTAGTGGGAGGTACGTTTCTCTTATTTAATGTTGCTATGATAGTACTGTTTGACTTGGGCGCTACTAAGTCCTTCATTTTTGAACTCCTGGTGGATAGAATCCAATTCGTTACAAACTCATTGCCTATGACATTACATGTAGCCACACTCATAGGGACCATAGCGAACTCCGTGAAATATTGTAAATGTGACCTTAGATTTGGTGAGAAGTTGATTTCAGGTAATCTCTGTGTACTTCTGTTTCATGGGTATGATATCATACTAGGAATGGACTAGTTGACCTTATACCAAGCCAAGATAAATTGTCAGAAATGAAGGGCGATTGTGACGTTGCCTTCTGGGAACATGTTTAATGTCATATTCTGTGGTTCTACTAATGCATCTAATTATTTATTTGGCAACTAGGGGGTTACAGAAAGTGAATTTTGGGTCTTTCTCTTGGATGAGGATGTCATCCATATGTTTGTGCATTTTGGGTTAGTGAAGATGTCGTCTACCAAAAATCAAATAAAATGGACATTTCTGACTAGGGCGATTAAACCAAAAAATGAAAATTTTCATAGAGCATAAACAAACAAAAACCAAAGATTGAGTGCCTCATAATGGTATCAATGGTGTCCAAAAATGGTGATTCAAAATTGTGGAGAAACTTTGATGAGTCTACTTGATGTCAATCAAATGTCATAAAAAATTGATATATGATATGATGATGGGAAAATTTGGAAAAAGATTATGCAAACCTAAAATTTAAGGGAGACTTGGCAACGTATGGGGATTTGAGAAATTTTGACTAGACAAACCATAATGGGCTTCAAAATAAAAGAACACTTAAAATCAAATTATACACAAACCGTAGAATGGTATTAATAGGCATTATATGCATAGGATAACATGTAAGATACCAGAATTAAGATTGGAATTGAGGAGAAGCATTTGTAATGTGAGTAGTATTTATGATATTTCAACTATTATGTGCATTGTTCTGTCTTACCCTAGATTACTTGCATGTATTTTAGTTTCCTACATATTTTATAAACCGCATGATGAAAAGGGATTTAAGAGTTTTGGTACCCAATATGGTGTATTAGCCTAAAAAATCGTTTCTCTCTAAAAATTTTTGATAAGGGTGGCAACAATACATGGCAAATACTATAAAGCATTGGTTTTCTTGTGAAAAGATGACGCGTGTTTGTTGACACTGATAGCAAGTCTGATTGTTTGATAGATACCATGTGTCTGTTGACACTAAAATGAATCTTTGATAGTCAAACTAGTTTTTCACTAATGAACATGCTATGATACGATAAATATTGCATATGACTAAGGCTACTATCACTATTTTATGAAATGTGTTAATTTTTCATGGCATTAGATGCATATTATCGTTTTAATAGACTTCATGCATACCAACTATTGTGTTATTTTATATTATTCACTAAGCCATGTTGTTATGCTTAGTACTTGTTTTACCACTTTTCAAGATCTATTTCACAAGACAATGATAAAAAGATTTTGATTCAGCAGATTTTGCTGTAGATTAGGTATTTTTGTTGTAAATATTGTTGGTTAGGGTAAACGTATTTTGAATTTTCGAAAAGATGCAATATTTTATCTTATGAGATATGGAAACGATACCCTAAATTAAGAAATATACCACTACTACTTAACTTTTATAGGGATGTTGGATAATGTTAAGCTTAACAGTGATTCATTGGGTTGGTATGTAGAGTGCAACTTGATGGGTTGCTATGTTGGTTGGGCCGCCTGTGGAAAGAATAAACAAGAGTCTTGCATTATAACACGTTTTTTTTAATTATATATTGTTGTTAGATATATGTATATGACTAGTCTAGGTTGCACAAATTAAAGGATTGAATTTAGTTGTGTTGTGAATAGACCATGATGAGCAATGTGAGCCACGTCCGTCAACTCCACCTTTACCTCCTATCCTTGAGACAGAATTGATGGCAATTCAAATGCTAGAGCAGATGTTAAAAGCTCAGAATGATGCTTTACAAGCTTAGAGTAATTTTGATGCAAGCCCAAAGTGTTGTATTTTGGGAACGTATTGATTGTTTTGAGGCTGACATGAAATGGCAAGCCACACTAGCACCAACACCAGCTTTGGCTAACATGCCTCCCTTTACACCAACAGAGCAAGCAAGAGTAGATCAACTAGCTACTACAATACCTATAGAGCGAGTAGTATTAGGTCCTTCAAACATTCCAAAAGCAATGGAAATATTTTATAGGACTAAAACCTAAAGAATTTATGGGAAGTGCAAGTCCTCAGGTAGCTAAAGATTGGTTGTTTACTATGGAAAAAAATGCGTAGACTTTACAACTAAAGGAAGAACAATAAGTTTGATTTGCTGCACATATACTTGAAGGTGATGTGGGTCATTGGTGACAATCAATTAAAAAAGGTAAGGATCATCTTACATCATGGTCTTAGTTCCTTGAGTTATTTGTAGAAGCAAATGTACATGAGGCAAAACGAGAATCGAAAAAGTTAGAATTATTAAGTCTTTGGCAAGGTAACATGTCAATAAAAGAATATGTTTTGAAGTTCATATAGCTGAAGGCTTATGCATCAGAGTTAATCTTGAAAGAAAAGAGGAAGCAAGTTTCTTCCTTGAAGGATTAAGATTCGCAATTTGACAAGTTATCTCAATGATGAAAAGACATAAACTTCTACAAGTATATAGGAACATGCAAGAGTTTGAGGCTACAGAAAAGATAGATCAACTGGATGTGCAAGTTACTCTAGCAACTGTCACCATAGGACAAATCTAACCAATTAACCTCAACAAAGTAAAGATTACTATCAACAAAGAGATAAGAGAATGTGGTATGCATGAGGTGGATATGTGGCTTAGAGCCAACCATCTAGTACCACATCAATGATTACTAGTCCTCCTCAAGGACAAGTATAGGCAAAAGAACACGTATGGACACCTCAAGCTAGCAAGAGCAGAGGTAGAAGTAGAAGCAGAGGCTAGGGTAAAGGAAGTCAATTCCCAAGGAGCCAAGCACCTGTGTTAGAGTAGCCATAGAGTAATGTGATATTGTAGAAACAACTAAGGGTATATCGGTCATTTGGTCAAACAGGGCATAAAAGACATGAATGTACTTATATGTGAGCTTCGATTCAAATCAGTTCTCAACAGCTAGTGGTCTAAGAGCAAGTGAAAGTACATACTGAGCTAGAATCCAAGGCCACTAAGACTTTGGAGGAAGGTATGCTTTACGTTAACAATAAACTTATTTATGTGTTGATTGATGTTGAGTCTACTTTATCTTTCATTTCGGGAAATGTTGTGCATAGAGTAGGCCTTAGACCTGTTAGGACAAGGACTTGGTTTGTGTTGAATATGGTGGTAGGAAAAATGAATATACCCTAATATGATAAGTGAGTGATGTACCTTTTAACTTGGAAACCTTGAAATAATTTTTTATTTTAGAGTTCTTACATTTTTAGAATTCAATGTGATTTTGGTTATGGATTGGTTAGTTGTGTATCATGCACATGTGGATTGCTTAACTAAGAGGGAAGGTTTTTTAGATTCGTGGAAACCCAACTTTTAAATTTTAGGGTTAAGCATCGAATAGACCTAGTACGAGGGGAAGGCTAGGTATGGATAATGAATTGAGTGTTATATCTACATTGATGTCTACTAAAACAAAGGCTAGTGAAAGTAAGTTGCAAGAAATCCCAATAGTGCCAAACTTTCCTGATGATCTACTTGGATTACCTCATATCTGGGAGATCAATTTCATAATTGAATTGGTGTTTGGCAGGAAACCATTTTCGATTACCCCATATCAAATCACACCAAAGGGATTACAAGAATTAAAGGTTCAATTGGAAGATCTATTGGAAAAAAAGGCTTCATTTCCCCAAGTGTCTCCCCATGGGGAGCTCCTGTTCTATCTTTTAAAAAGAAAGATGAGAAACTATGATTATGTATTGATTACCATCAACTAGACAAAGTCATAATAAAGAATAAGTATCTACTTCCCCGTATTGATGGCGTGTTTAACCAATTAAAGGGTGCCAAAGTGTTCTTTAAGATTGATCTTTGTTTTTGGCACCATCAGTTGAGAGTCAAGGAAGAGGATGTCCCAAAGATAGCATTTAGGACTCGCTATGGCCATTATGAGTTTTTGGTTATGCCTTTCAGTGTAATGAACTACCTAACAATGTTCATAGATTTGATGCAAAGGGTGTTTAGGTCGTATCTTGATCAATTTGTTGTTATTTTTATTGATGACATTCTGATATATTCGAGATTTCACGAAGAACATGTTGAGCATTTGATGATAGCGTTACAGATGTTGAGAGAACATCAATTATATGCTAAGTTTAGCAAATGTGAGTTATAGTTGTTAGAAGGTAAGTTTTTAGGTCACGTGGTTCGAGTAGATGATATTTCGATTGATTTAGCAAAGATAAAAGCTATTGTGAATTGTCTAAGACCTACTACTATGACGGAGATCCAAAGTTTCCTAGGATTAACAAGTTATTATTGACGATTTATGCAAAATTTCTCTAGGATTGGTACACCACTTACGAGACTTAGCTAGAAGGATGTTCCATTTATTTGGGAAGATGACTTTGAAGAGGCTTCCATTGAATTAAAATAGAAATTGGTGGTTGCACTAGTGTTGGTGTTGCTAGAACTAGGTTAGGAGTTAGTTATTTACACATATGCATCATGCTTAGGTCTCGCATGTGTATTGATGCAAAATGATAGAGTGATGTAACACACCGAGACACACCAAGACATACTGGGTGACTCAAGTTAATGTCCCTTCCCCTTGGGGTTTTCTTGCCTCCGTGGAGTTTCAAACCCATGACTTGAGTCACCCGGTGTGTCTTAGTGTGTCCGATGTGTCAGTGTGTTCGGCTCAATGATAGCGGATTTTATGAAATCTATGTACTTAAGCCCCAGGTCGTGGGTTCGAAACTCTGTGGAGGCGAGAAAATCCCAAGGGGAGGGAACAATACCTTGAGTCACCTGGTGTGTCCCGATATGTCCGGCGTGTTGGTGTGTTACAGGCGATTACATATATCTCACGACATTTAAAAGTTCATGAGAAAAACTACCCTATACATGATCTAGAATTGGCAACAATCATATCATCCACATTGTAAATTTGGAGACATTACTTATATGGTGAGAAATTTACATTGTTTTCTGATCGTAGAAGTTTAAAGTACTCATTCTTCCAGAACGATCTAAATATGATATAGCGTGAATGGTTAGAATTATTAAAGGATTATGATTTTACCATTGAATATCACCCAACAAAGGTGTAGTGGCTAATGCATTTAATAGGAAGCAGATCGACGCAGCATGTGTAGCTCAACAAATGTCTCAAGAATGGAGATTACTTGATTATGTTACGATGATGAATACTTTTGAGATGTCTACTCAGATAGTGGTTAGTGCACAATTGACATAGAATTAATACATGAGATTATTGAGAAACGGCCAAGAGATGTAGACTATATGACGTTCAAAATTTGGTTAGAAGATATTTCTAGAGAAGAATGGTCTACAAATATTGATAGTGCACTAGGCTTTAGAGGTAGACTCTGGGTATCGATAGATTATTACCTTAGACAGAGTGTGCTTCACGAGCTTCACCAATCCCACTATGCAGTACATCTAAGCGACAATAAAGTGTATCAAGATGCCAAATGTACTTATTGGTGTCTAGGAATGAAGATAGACATTATTGTTGAATATACACACCACAATGAGATATGCTAGCAGGTTAAGACTGAGCTTCAAAAAAATTGGTGGAACATCATAGCCTTGTGCCATTCTCGAGTGGAAGTGGGAGCATGTGACTATGGATTTTTTTTATGGGTTTATCCAGGACGTTGAAAAGGCATGATGCCATTTGGGTAATTTTAGACCAACTTATAAAATATGCTTATTTCTTACAATGAACAAATTAGATTCTATTGATAAATTGGGTAAACTATATGTATGCAAGATTGCTTGATTGCATGTGGTTCCTATTTCTATAGTGTCTGAACAAGATTTGAGGTTTACATCTCGTTTTTGGCAAAGTCTATGCACATGGAACACGAGTTAATCTGAGTTTAGCATTTCATCCGCAGTCTAATAGGCAATCAGAGCTATTAAATCAAGTGTTAAAGGACATGTTGTGTTGGTGTGTGCTTGAACTTTGTGGTATTGGGAAGCCCACCTGCCATTATGCGAATTTGTGTACAATAACAGTTTTCAATTTAGTATTAGCATGGCTCCATTTGAGGCATTATATAGAAGACCGTGCAGATCACTAGTGTGTTGGACTAAAGTGGGAGATAGAGCGATGTTTAGACCAGAGTCTGTTTAGAAACAAATCGAGCAAATTAAGAAGATCCAGCAAAATTTAAAGATTTCTGAATACTGTCAAAAGAATTATGCTGACAATAGAAGAAAGGTTCTTGAGTTTAATATTAGAGACCCTATATTGTTAAGCATTTCACCTCAAAAAGGGCAAATGAGATTCAAGATTAAGAATAAACTCACCCCATGTTACATTGGGCCATTCAAGATCTTGGAGAGGATTGGCTGATAACTTATCAGTTGGACTTTCCCCTTAACTTGCAAGTGTACATAATGCATTTCATGTGTCAATGTTAAGTAAACATTACCTAGATCCATCACATTTCTTAAACTGGAGAAAGATTGAATTGAAGTCGGATGGCTCGATTAAGGAAATGCTTGTAGCAATTGTTTATCGTATTGTGAAAAGGCTAAGGAAGAAATAGATTGCAATGTTGAAGGTTATATGGCAATTCCTTGGTAATAAAAAATACACGTTGGAATGAGAAGATTTCATGTGACTAATGTACCCACATTTCATGAAAAAATTGTAACAATTGTAATTTTGATGACAAAATTATATCTAAAGAGGGGAGATTGTTACAAAGCCCCTTTCTATAGTACAACAAAGTTTCGGATCCGTGACGTACATAGCATAATAAAAATATTTTCATGTATAAAAATTGTAAATAATAATAACAATAATAATAATAATAATAATAATAATAATAAATTTCCTATTGACGATGGAAAAAAAAACAAAATCGACAAAAAATGTGTTACCGTGGTATTGAAGGCCATGACCAGGGTAACAAAGTGTGAAAACCTCCTTTTGGGTCTGTGCAGGTAAACCACCGTGATAGTGGATTCTGTGATTGTGGTATTCCGATGAATTTGATGGCAGAACATGTATTTTGGGTCTTTTTTCTTGGCTAGATCGAACCCAACTTGAGCTGCAAGCAAATGCTAGTAGGAGATGTAATCTTGCATGAAAATTTGAAGGAAAGATGATCACATAGATGGCAAGTGGTAAGATGGAAAGTTGTTATACAAAACCATTCTCGAACTCTCCATTCTCTTCTTCCTCCATTAAAGAAACCTGCAACTGTTTCTCCTTCACCTCACACGTAGCTGCGCTTAGGAAACTCAAACCACATGATGTATGTTGACCAAATTGAAGGGGATGAAGAGGTGCAAAACATAGTTGAGACTTGGACTAAGGAATCCTTATCTATGGAGAGGACCTCAAGCTGATCACAAGGTAAGAACAATGGTTTTCCCATGAATTGTGTTGTTTTAAATGATGCACCTATGAATAACATGTAAATTGATATGTATGAATCATGATAAGGTTGACATGAAGAAATAATAGAACTGAATGCGATTGATCAAATGGGTCCATAATCTAAGCTTGAGATGAAATAGGTGTTTGGTTATAATGCTAGAAGAGAAAAGAAGGTAAATTGAATGAACAACGAGATGGAAACATGGACTTACTAGAATTTGTCATAGCATACATTATGACAGTATATTCGTGCCATGACTTGGGTAGGTTAATGATATTATTTTGATTTGAAAATTTTGTGCAAGGTTCCTAGATTAGCGTAGATACACCATGTCAGATTTCAGCTCAATTAGGTAAGATTTGCAAGGGCTATAAAATAGAAAACAAAATTTTGACTCTGTCCTTAGACAAAAAATTGAAAACAAAGGACTGAACATCAAATTGACCAATCTAGAGGTGTCCGATGAGGATGAGATTTTGCAAAGATGTTTTTGGTCAATGAGGATGTTGTCTACCCAAAATCAAGAAAAATAGACACGTCTAACCAGAAAACAAAAATCTATCATAGAGCATAGATAGAACAAAAACTTAAGATCGGGTGCTTCATAATGCCATCAAATTATGTCCAAAAATGGTGATTCAAAATTGTGGAGAAACTTTGATGAGTCTACTTGATGTCAATCAGATTTCATAACAACTTGATGTACAGTATGGTCACAGGAAAATGTGAAAAAAGATTGCGCAAACTTGAAATTTAAGGGAGACTTGGCTAAGTATGAGAATTTGAGTATTTTTTATTAGATAGACTATGATGGGCTTAAGAATAAAAGAACACATGCAATCAAATTATATACAAACCTTAGAATGGTATTAACAGGTACTATATGTGCAAGATAACATGAGAGATATGGGAATCGAGATCAAAATCTTTAGGAGAAGCGTTCGAACTATGAATAGTATTTATGATACTTCAATTGTTATGTGTGTTGTTCTATTTTACCCAATTTTACTTGCATGCATTTTAGTTTCCTACATGTTCCATAAACTGTATGATGACAAGGGATTTAAGAGTTAAGAGTTTTTTACAAAATTTCCAGCAAGTTAATTTTCTGGAAATTCTTTTATAATAGCTCTTTACAATTGCGTTTTTTTCTCAATTAATAAAACTATACCATGAAGTAAGTTATTTATATGTATAAAATCGTTCTTTTCATAAAAAAAAAAGTTGAAAATTTTTTTCCATCATATTTAGAACGATTCTAGCATCCCAATTAGTTTAAGAAGTGTTGTTGATTTATTTTCGCATGGTTTGTCATCAATTTCTTTATTTATGTACATGCATACATCTTTGAATAAAATTGTATTCGTCTATATGTAAAATCGTATAATCATGCATTAATCAATTTTTATTTATTTTTCTATACCAAACAATCTAATCTAGTATATAATAAAATACAAAAATTAAAGTGAGGTTTAAGATATTATACCCTCTCATAGATCCCTGTTGAACAGTTTCGGTTAATTCCAAGTTGGCTCATCTTCAATTATTTCTTTTTTCTTTTCTTTTTTTTTTCTTGGGAATTTGAATTTACATTTTCAAGCATTTTATTTCATGCTTATTTGTCATTTTATGTGATTTTGCAACTTATAGAATTTATTTATCAAGTCATTTAAAATTTATTTAATTTAATTATTATTTCAAAAATTTTGTAAATTTTTGTGGTATTATACTAAGTGCGCAACAATATAATTTTTATTTAGTTTCAATTTGAATTAATACTTTATTTTTGAAACTACTATAAAACATCATCTATAATAAAAGTTATACTTTTGGACGTAACTTAAATAGCATTTTTGCAATGAGAAGGGAAAGAAATAACTTACATATTTGTTAAATCTGTTGTGAAATGCTCAAAACCCTCACTTCATGCTTGCTGCATTTTGTTCCTTCTCAACTAAAGAAAAAAGAATTAAGAACAAAATGAAGGAGATAAGAATGAAAACTCCTTATATATATGTGTGTGTGTGTGGTAGCCTTTGTATGCATTTTTTCTTGTTACACCACCCAGCTCTTGCATTATTATCATTATTATTTAGTTTTTTAAGGCACCTAGTACTTGACGTCATATTATTGCTATCCATATAATTCTCAACTATTTTATTCCATTTCACCTCCTATTTGTATATTTAGAATATATAATGTGAATCTTAGGCAAAAAGAATCTAAGACCCAAAATCAAAATGAAAAAAAGAACTTAAAGATCATCTTGAAACAAATAAAAAAAGCTTTACTCCATGCTTATTGTTTAGAAGCAAACTTATAAGGTTGATCATTAAAAATTCTTGATTAAAGAACAAAGAGAAGTCTTTAATGAAAAAGCACAAAAAGATTTTTATTAAAACATAAGATGTCTCGTCACATAAAGTAGATAGGAATTTATAAATTGTCCTTCACACAAAATTGAAAAATAATAAACTCCTGAATTGCTAAAACTCCTAAACTGCTAAAAATCTTCAAAGAATTTCTTTAACAAAAAAACTTAAAAAATCTTCTAAATCTGCTAAAAATCTTCAAAGAATCTCCACCTGTTAAAAATTTAAAGGTATCCTTTGAATTTGCTAAAATTCTATTAAGAATTTTTAGCTGCTAATTAAAAGGAATTCTTATAGATATCTTTTTATGTTTGTAACTACTCACATAAGATATTATTTTAGATTTTAATTTAATCTCTAAGTAATCTTAATAAACCAAATTTCAATAATAAACCCCATAGTAATTATTTAGCCCATCATGTAAATGGTTTCACATCTTTAATGATCTTGGCCTTATGTAATAGTCATGATCGTCAATGATCTTGGCCTTATGTAATGGTTATGTCTAGACATGCACCATAACCTAATTAGAGGGTCTATAAAGTTTCGTTACAATCAAAATTTATTTAGTGTATGAAAGGGCTAGCATGCTCAGACTTAGTTTTTTATGTTTTCTTTTGGAATTGCAATAAAAGCTTAATATCTATTACAAGAAGGGACATGAGTTCGACCTCCTTGCTAATATGTAGTAGGTCATCTTCAAGACTTCTCTTTGGTTCTTTGGTTCAACCTAAAGGTCCAACTACTTTCATTCTAGAGGGATGTAGGTAGTTCCTATGACTTCAGCTAGGTTATGAGACATTGTCGAGAGGTGAGCATGTGGGGCCCACTGGGACATAGGGTTATGTATATGACATTAGTATGCCACCCAATTTTTGTGTTGGTTATATTGAGTTATCTCATGTCATTGTGCTTGAGTGTGCTACAAGTAGTATGCAATCAAAAGAATCATCCAACAAGGGATGTGCTTACAGAGTTGTAATATCTTGAAAATTCACAAAATTTTTAAAAATAATTAGTAAATAAAATGAATTTAGAATAATTTGATAAATAAATCCAATAAGTCACAAAATCACAAAAAATGACAAATAAACCTAGAGATAAAATGCTAGAAAAATAAGATTCAAATTCATAGGACAAAGAAAAACCGATGATAAGTTACTAGGACCCTAAAAGTGTAATTTGATCCTTAGGGGTAAAATTGTAATTTCACTATCCTAAGAGTAAAATGGTCATTTTACCTTAATATTGACACATGCTCATTTATAAAAGTAACATGTTCATGATTTTTACAAAATAGAACATGATTAAATGATTGAAAATTTTTATTAAAAATACTAACACACATAGAAAAAGGATTCTATGTGTATATAGTGAATTTTAAACCTATTTATCACACAAAATATGCATGCTAGTTTTAAGCAAATTTTTAGGATTTAAATTAATCATGGAATGACCAATAATATGGGCCAAATATAATATGGGACATGTTCACGATGGAAATTAGGAAAACAGTGCATAGATAGTGCACTGAAAATAGTTATAGTTCTTATTATATTAATAATTCAAACAATTGTAAAATAAAAAAATTGAGGTTTTAGAATATTAAAAATATTATATATTGCTACGAAAAATATTTTACGATTTAGGACCACATTTGGGATAAATCCTGATGTAGCGTGGATCACTAGGACACTAGACATCTAGACAAGTGAAGATGGTTTTCGAGTTTTAAATTATTATTTTGATTTAAATAATATATGCATGGTTAATTATTAGTTTATGATAGTGATTTGATGAATGCAATTGAGTGATAAAGTAATATGTATATATGCAATGATTGATAGTATGCAAATTATTCCGCATTATGTGATTAGTGGCTCAAATAACTTGAATGATATTATATTGTACTATTGATGTATCCATGTTATATTGCATTTATGTATATATTGTGACATGTTATGATCGTGAAATACACTAAAGAATGATTAATAAATATTATAACTACATATGACACGATGATAGGCCACTTAGTGCATCATGAGTGTTCCAACCCTCGAACTCAGCTTTGGTAATTAATTTTACTGATGATGATACTTATAAGACATTTATTGAGATGGAATTGGGAGTCTAGAATAGACCCTATCTTTCCCTGATTTATGAGATGGGTTTGAGCGTCCGAATATACCTTATTCTTGCCTAGGAAATACTAATTAGATGATGATAGATGGGTGGGAAGTAGCTTCTCTATTTTTATTTCCACTTTTGAATTTCAAAGAATAATTTATAGAATCTAAATATTTCTTTACTTAGTATCTGCATATGTCTTTACTATATCTAGTGCCAACCCTTTACATATCAAATCGCAAGAACCATTTCGAAGGTTTTTTTTACTCACAGGGCATTAGTGGGTAGCAACTCTAGTAAATAAAAAAAAAAAAAAAAAAAAAAAAAGACCAACTATCGTATTCCCCTATTCCAGATGAATGAACTAGTTCTTTCATCTTTATTATTATTATTATTTTTTGCTTGCAAAAAAACCAATCATTGAATATCTCCTTAAATTTGTCCTACAAGATAACACCATGATGTCTTCTATTTGTGGACTTCCACCACTGTTTTGCATCATTTTTAAGTTTGAAAGTAGCTAATTGAATTTTGTCTTGTTCCCCAACTTGTATGTCATCAAAGATAGTTTTTATTCTCATTAATCAATTTCTAACCACTTTTAGAACCAAACCTCATGTAAATGATGGAGGTTCTTGCATCTTGAAAGCCTTAGTCAACTTCTTGTAATATTTTTTCTCTCTCCTCACTTCTATCTACTAGCACTTGGGCTTCCTTTGCAATAATAGGTATTGCTTTAGTGACCCTAGCATTGCTACACCAATTTCAATGAGTTTTGATGCATTGGGCCTCATATTTTCTTTGTCACTTTAGCCATCATTTTTATTAACTGAGCATCATTTTCATTACAGTTTAACAACAGATCATATATCCAAAAGAAAGTCAAAAACTAATAACTATTACTCCAACACCTTTCCAATTCATTTTTCAATCAAAACATGGGAAAGATAATAGAAAATATAGTAAGCAAACAAGAAGCTCAAAAATAATCTAATTTATGTCATCACATAGGCATCATACATATAAAAGCATGAAATTTAAAATAAATTTTGAAATTACATGCAAATAAAATAAAAATAGCATGCATGCATAATATAGTGCATGAAAATATATTTAATTTCAATGCTACAAAATTATTTTAAAAACATGGACCATCAACTTCTTCTAGATAATAGAGTGAGTTTGCTCCTCGTATGCACAAACAAAAAGTTCACCAAACTCTGATTATCCATTTCTATGCCTTTTATTTCATGTTGGAAATGCACTAACAAAAAGTACCACAACCATTAATATTGTGAGTCTTTTCCATGAGATTAAGACCCTTAGATATGTTATTATGTTAATAACCCACTTAAGTATGTCAAATGACATACTCCTGTGCATCAAAATTATTCATGAAATTTAATAAGCATGCAATGCTATATGGTAATAAGTTTAGTTGAAATCAAAGTTTATATTATAGTAACAACGTCACTCTTAATACGAAAGGTAAAGATTCCTCACAAAAATTGATTTTGAATTAGGTGCAAACATCCAATCCAAAACTAGACTTTGATCCACCAATATTATCTTATCACAAAATTTATTTCACAGGCGTTATAAGTCATTTCTAATGTAATTATCTTTTATTTTGTATACTATATATGAATTCAACCTCATGTACTGGTGTGCCTCCTCCCAAATATTTTTTAAAAGCCTCAAGATTATTTTTTTCACTTAAAAAAAATATTTACATTGCAAAAAACTATAAAAATAAGCACCTCAATCATATTTTTATTAATTTTTAAATTTATTATAAATAGTCATAATTCTTCAGTCACTCAAAATTTTAAATGATATCAAAAATTTATAAAATTCATATACATGTGTATAAGATTTTTTTTTCTCTATATATATATATTTTTTGTATTCAATTAAAATTTTATAAGAGCTCAACATGTTCAAAAGTCTCCCATAGTCATTTAACTTTAAACAATTATATTGGTGCCTATGATAGTTATGAACACAAACTAGATACATATTTGTGACTGTATACCACTATAAGTGCAACAATATAATTTTTACTTAGTTTCCTTCAACATGAATCAACAACTTATTGTTAGGAACCACTACAAAACACCATTTGTAGCAAAAGTTATACCTCTAGGTTTCTAATATATGGCTTAAATAGTATTTTATAGTGAGAAAGGAAGATAAATTACTTACCTATGTGTCAAATTTGTCACAAAGTGCTCAAAACGTCCCCTCATGTTTGTTGCTTCGCGTTCCTTGTCAACTAAAGACAGGAATTGAATACAAAATGAAAGAGAGGAGAATGAAAACTCCACCGTATTTATATATGTATAGCCTTTATAAGTCTTTCTTCTTATACCACACGCCCACTATTGCATTATTATTATTATGGTTTTTTAGGGCACCTAGTACGTAACATCACATAGTAATTGTTATATGATAACGGTTCTTATCGTTTTTTAAGGCGCCTAGTACATAACATCATATGATAACTGTTATGCATATCATTCTCATCCATTTTATTTCTTCATTTCACCTCCTATATACATATCTATTATATATTTTCCTACAAATCGGTATATGGCACTTGTTTCTAAAGTACGTATAAATTAATTTCGTTCTACAATTAAAATTATAAGGTGTTACATTCAGTGTCTTTATTTTCTGTTGTGATTAGATTCTAAGGACAACTCTAACCCATACCCCCAAATTTGGAGGTGTCAATCCTCCAAATTGGGCCCCACTTTCCTCCAAATTTTATTTCATCTTCAACCCATCCCTTTATATTTATACTATTCATCTCTTAAAAAAAACATATTCTAATAATATTCTTTTTTAATCTTATTTTATAATTATTTATATTATTCTCTTTTAAATTAATATTTCTACTTATATATTTTATTATTATTTTATATCTATAAGTAAATAAATAATAAATAATTTATAATATTTTTATATTTTAAATTAAACAAAATTTACATTATTTTATATATTTCTTAATTTGTAATGCATTATGATGTACTTTTTTTTAATGTATTAGGTATATTGTAGTAGCTTAATTTTATATATTTCTTAATTTGTAATGCTTTATGATGTATTTTTTATTAATGTTGAATTAATGTGCTTTTTAGTAATATATTAATTTGTAATACATTATTAATGTATTAGATATATTATGGTATTTATAATTTTTTAATATATAAAATTAGTTA
>JAJIYU010008365.1:0-18077 GCA_030144865.1 Tinospora cordifolia | reverse complement strand
ATAATAATAATGATGAAGATGATGAAGCAACTCACAAAAGAAAATAAAACATACGAGTAATTAAATTTCAACTAAAGAAATAAGAGAAGAGAAAGAATATTAGAGACAAAATGAAAGGAAAATGACGATCTTTATTAAAAGAAAAAGAGAAAGAACAATTACAAAGATTCAAGGCCTAAAGTATTGTCACTTACCCTAGCCTTAAATCATACAAAGCCTCCTTCTCCAATGCTTCAAACTTCTTAAACAAAAATAAGACTAAGACTAAAAAAAATGAAATAGAATTCAAGAGATTGGGGGGAAATGAATTTCTCTTGAAATCAATCGCCTTTTATAGAGAAGTCAAATTTATAATTTTCAAGAAAATAAATCCACGAATATTATATAAAAATCTCCTAACAATGGTCAATTTTTGAATTACACAAAGATATTCAATTAAGAGAATAAAAAGAAGATTATGGTCATTTATGAAGTTGATTGTACATCTTCATCTTCCCTAAATGGGTAGATATATGTTAATTCAAATCTTCATCCAAGATTGCAATAATGTGGGTCCTACAGAGTTAATTCAACGAACGTGGATTGATCATCAACCTTGTTATACATAACACCGCAATTCTTCGTATCAAGCTCTTGATGCACAGATATGAGGTGTGGATCTTCCAGACAATTAAAATCAATTACTTGAAAACTCTAAAGATACTTGAAGACCAAGTGAGACATCCACATACTAAAAAATATAAATGACCTTATTAAAAATAAATGAAAATAGTACAAGAATTTAAAAAAATGAGAAAAAACATTTTATTTTTTTAATTTTTAATTTTTATTTTAAAATCTTATTATTTTATTATTTTTAAATATAAAATTATTAAAAAGTGAGATAAAAAAATGCAAAATTGTGATTTCATCAAACGTGCCGGGACAATTTGGGCAGGTGGAGGTGGGGTATTACAAAGGTGATATTAGAGCCTATGTTGTAGGTGCCTTGAGCAAAATTAGGTCGAATGGATTCATGGAAGGACTCGAGAGCTTAGGATGTAGCTCACCAAGTAAGACCTTTACTTCAAATTGATTTAGAATGCCCTACCTCATGTTTTGAAATCATTTTGAATTACAAAAATTGTTTTTCAAAAGATATATATGTTTTCAAACATTTTGTTTGGATAAAAAGATTATGAGTTGAGTTGATAGTGGGTAAGCCTTGTCCTGAGTAAAGTTAATTACTAAAAAGGAGTTGGGTCATACTATTTGAGAAAAGTTAGTTATTTAAGCAGACTTTGTCTCACTGCCCGATTTCAAGGTTGTCTTACTAGCTCATACAAGTGATCGAAGTTGAAAAATAACTTATTTTCTACGAGAAAACTGGAGGTAGTATTAAAGGGCAAAGTACTTGCTAGAGTACAAAAGTGGTATTGAAAACTAGATATGGGTCGTTGGTTTGATAAGAGAACCTTTCAGTCGAGTGATTGAAATACTAGGTCTAGGAAAAAGACTATAGGTAAAAACTTGGATGTTGCCAACGATGGCAAGTTGGATCATGAATAAAACATTTAGGACATAGGTTAGAAACTAAAAACGTGTGAAAATAAAACATGTGTTTGGTCAAACAATTAGATTAACAGGATCTTGTATCTCTGGTTTCTATGTGGTATGAGACGCATATGAATTTAGGGGTATGGATGAGTCTTGAACTTGGGGAATGGTAGGCCATATTTGGTGAATGATCGGTAACTTTGGAAGAGCTTGTTTCCCTATGCTTGCCTAGTATGAAATGATCAAGTATAGCGGGGCTTGGGAAACCTTAGTTTTTGAGACATTTGCGAAATTGGTTAGGTGTAGTAAGATCTCTGAGTGAAAGTCTATGTCAATGGGCAAGAGTGATATGGAACGCTTGAACTCAGAGTTACATATGGAAACTTGGAACTTCGCTATGCTAGCATGAACTTGTATGATTGTATAATTGCTTGATTGTTTAAAATGCAGGCTATGTTTGAACTATATATGTGTAACACATGTATTGTGATCATGAAACCAAATCATATACCCAACAACATTAGAGGACCTTGAAATGCTCAAATAGAACTTAGAAGAATAAACTGATAGGTCACTAAACAAGTGAGAATCTAGAAACATGAATCTAGAGCCATGATAGCTCAAATGAAATGAATACTTGAGGAAACGATTACTAAGACAACTTGAAAACTTGTAGATAATGGCTGACTCTAAGAGATATGCTACAAGAGTTGCCACATCTGATGAGACTAAACCACAAGGACAAGAGTCATAGACTGGTACTATTAGGCTCATATTGGGACTATGCTAAGTCCTTAGTTTTTTTGTTTTTTTTTTTTACATAGATCAGTAGGAGAATTACAGAGAATATCATGAGAGCGTTGTCTCAGATGCTGCTACAGGCGATGCCAAAGCCACAAATACAAAAGTAGATTCCAGTGCTGCAGTGGGCGCACCTGCCTGAAATCCCAGCTCGTCAGAAGGCACAAGAAGAAGTGGAGGATAAAGAACGGAGAACCATACTAATAGAGCTAAAAAAACTTCACCCATCACAGTTTGATGGCATGTCTGACAGCATAACAACTAGCCAATGGTACCAAGAACTCAATGGGCATCTAGATGTATTGGGAGCAATAGGTTCCTGCAAAGTGTGCTGGCAACTCACTAGTTTAAGGGACTGACTAGGAGTTGGTAGAGGATGCTAAAGGTCGATTTAAATATAATGTCAGGGACATAAGCTGAGAGGATTTTAAGGAAGTGTTCCACGAGAAGTTCTTTCCAAAGGTTACCTTGATAAAGATGCAGTTTGAGCTCGTTAGACTGACTCAAATAGATATGAATGTAGCAAAATATGAGACCAAATTTATCGAATTGGCCAAGTTTTCTTCGAAATTGAACCAAAAAGAGAAGATGAAGGCCAACAGATTTGCACAGGGTCTCAAGATCGAGATCCGAAAAGTAATAATGCCAGGGGGCCTAGAGATGTACAGAGATGTCGCAAAAAGGGCATTGATATTGGAATAAGAACTCAACTTCGATGGAAGTTGAAGAACAAAAACAAAAGGCTACAAAATGACAACTAGGAAGAGTGTGGAAATAAAAACAGAACACCTATAAGAACAATAATAATAAAACGCCTTATACTTGAACCCAACCCAACCAGACTAAGGAAGAGCAAAGGAAACAGGCCAAACAATAAGGGTTGTGTTATCACTGCAATCAACCAGGGCAGGTGGTGAAGTTTTGTCCTACCAAGACTCAAGCTCTCAACAGCAGCAACCATAGAACTAGAAACAGGGCGAGGAACAAGACCAAGTCAAAGTGTTTGTTGTTGCTAATGTTCTCGAAGATCAAGCCCCTTAATAGTAACACTAGCAATACATTGAATAAATCATTAGGACAGTTTATATTTTTGGAGAAGGGTAAGTAAGTTGTAATACCCAAAATTTTGTTGGACTTGTTGGATGAATGAATTTAAGAATTTGAATAAAATAAAATTTTAGTACAAACAATGTATTTCCAAATCTTTCACACAAATGCCACCGAATAGAGAAATAGCATTCAAGATGGAAACTCACTTTAGAACTAAACCCTTAGCCATTCCTTACCGAAGAGCATTGATAAACTAATTACTCAGTGGAACAAGCTCCTAGAAAGGGAATTCATATAACACTCCAATTCTTGGTCTTTCGTTTCTGTCACGTCTGTCACACATGGAGGGATGCGCCATTAAATATCGGTACACATGTCATCTACCAAGAACCGAGACATTACTTTTCTCACATTCAATTCTCATTAAACACCATCTGGACACACCAGATCTTACACATAAATAAATTCTTAAACTCTTTGACTCACCAAGATTTATCTCAACTGGAGACAGCTCAAGAGATAATAAAAATTATAGACTCAATAATTAAGCCAAATAAAATTTGTCACAAAGTTTTCAAATAAGATTAAAAAATCTAGCCCATGCAGCCCAACACCATATCCTAACCAACATTAACATAAAAATTACAATGAAAGAGAAGGGGCATCTACCTAGTCTAAACCAATGTACTTTAATAACAAAAAAGAAATTGACTAACAACCTCAATCATGAGGTAGCAGCTAAATCCTATACTCAAATTGATCAATCAACTCGGATTGTCTCAAGGATTACCTGAAGTGGAAAAAAGGAGTAAGCTCAAAAGTCTAGTGGATCATACACAACACATCTATAATATTATTCAACTCAAAATATCAAATACGCAAATATTTAGCATACTTTAGGCATTTCAACCATTAAATTATTCCATAGTCGTTAAATTAGACCGGAAGGTTTAACCTCGGTGTTCTTTTATCATCTATAACAACCCGGACCTACTACGTACTGATATTGTCTCCACTTTAGCCACCACTGATTGGGTGTAGGATTTTGTTCTTCGCAAGACTCAAACCTGAGTCTTCCAAAAGCATTCGGCACTATGGGACACCCTCGAATGCACATTTAGCCAGTAATCGCCTTGGAGTCTGACCGATGTGAGATATTACAATCCATCCCCTTAAAAGCAATCTCTTCCTCGAGATTCACACTTCCGGTACACACAAAGTAGCTTTGATACCATTTGTAGCAACCCGAGCCCATTGTGATGATATTGTCCCCACTTTAGCCACCACTGACCAGGTGTAGGGTTTTGTTCTTGATAAGACTCGAACCTAAGTCTCCCAAAAGCAGTCAGCACAATGAGACACCTTCGAATACAAATTTAGCCCAAGAATCCCCTTGGAGTCGAACCAATGTGGGATATTACAATCCACCCCTTTGGAGCAATCTCGTCCTCAAGATTTACACCTTTGGTACACACAAAACAACTTTGATACCATTTGTAACAACCCGGGCCCACTATGATGATATTGTCCCCACCTTAGCCACCACTAACTAGGTGCAGGGTTTTGTTCTTGGCAAGACTCGAACCTGAGTCTCCCATAAACACTCGGCACAATAAAACACCCTCGAATGCACATTTAGCACAAGAATCACCTTGGAGTCGGATCTATGTAGGATATTACATCATCATATCAAGGAAATGAGAAAAATGCATTATATGCTAGATTTCAATGGGATAAGGGCACACCTATTACCCAACCCTAGAACTAGGGTCACACCCATCGCTTCATCACCAAAGAACTATGGTTACAACAATCGTCTATCATTGAGAATTAGGGGCTAACCCATTATTGCATTCACGAGAACACCTACAGTGATTCCCCATGGACCACTACACCGGTATGTGGTTCAAATCTTAAGTTATCTTTGATTAAGATCATACAATCAATCATTTCATCATAATACGCATGGAAGTTATAAAACAGGTAACATGGTTCAAGAAAGTCAGGTACGATAATCAATCATGTTATATAAGGTACGTGAGTCTCATGTTATGAAGATGAATAACTATTAAGCATGAATAACCAATCATGTTATATCGCATTTATACTTAATCAAAGAATCATAATATCCAATCAATAATCAAGTATGCCCGAGCATGCTTATACAGATTCATAATAATGTAAACACACATCATGCTCAATATTTAAACTCAAATAATATTCAATATTCAAACTTTAAGGAGTAAAGTTATTCTTCAACATTTGTAGCTTTTCCAACACCCTAGCTTCATACTCTAATGACTTCCTAGTCATAATAGCATATAAGGAGTGCAAAAGAGTCATAATAGTTGAGTATTAGCATAGTTTCCTTCCATGTATTGAGGAAATCAAGTGTATTCACAAAAAAAAAAAATACAAAAAACAGGTCTTAGTTGTAATGCAAGAGGGTCAATTGCATTTTCTTCTGCTTCTCTCGTTCGCAATGATTTAGTATGCTAATATTCAACTTGAGGCTGTATCATAATTGAACCGAAAAATGTGTTATACCTTGTTATACGTGTTTCCTCTTTGTTTGCCTCAACAAATGCATTTGCAACGGTTTAACTAACATGATATGCCAAAGCAATGTGCGTGCACTTAGAGTATATACAACTATGATTAAAAATGGGGTTCTTTATAGGGAATCAGTGTTTATCGTGTCTGCACCTATTCTCGAAGTTGTAACAATGATGCTTCTTCCAACCACGTGGTTCCCTTTCACTCTTTGCTTGGAAAAAAGTTTGGGACGAGGTAGAGTGAATTCAAAATGATGTAGAACACCTATGGAGTAAGAAAGAATTGATGACTAGCTGCTGTTAGGGTTGCTGAGGAAAAGTCACGTGATTAGGGTTTCTTCTACGCAAGGAGGTCATATATATATATATACATATATATATGTATATATAGATGAAAGTTAGAATTCCTTTTGAGTTTTAATCTTTGGACCACGGTCTTAACATTGTCTTAATCATAGGACCGCTATCTCAGACCATGGTCACACATCTTAGCCAAGATTTATGAGTTTTTTGTTATCGCAGGACCGCGGTCCTCCAAACCAGAACCATGATCCCTTCATGAGACCACTTTCAATCGCAGGACTGCGGTCTTGAATTCAAGACTATAGTCTTCATGATTCCACTACAATAGATGCAAGACCAGAAATCCAAAATTTATAACAACTTCCTTTTTTTGTTGGTTGGTTGGTTTGTTTATTGTTAGAAAATTTTGAGCATTACAATTCATCAGACTAAATAGATCAACATAGGGAACCTCGATGTTATTCATGAAAAAGAAAGATTGTTGTGTGTCGACTATCGAAAGTTAAATCCAACTATAGTTAAGAATAAGTATTTCTTACTAAGGACAAATGACTTATTTAATCAATAGAAGAACCACTCTTTCCTTTAAGACTGACCTTAAGATGAAAAATTAACAATAGAGGATAAGTAACCTTTACCAAGGATAGATGAACCATTGAAAGAAGCCACAAATTTTCTAGAGATTGATCTTAGGTTAGGATATCACGAATTGAGAATCCTAGAATCAGACATACACAAGATAACCTCTAAAACTCGATATGAACACTTCGAGTTGGTAGTATTCATGGATCTAAGGAAACAAAGTATTTAGACAAGACCTTGGTCTGTTGGTAGTAGTTATGAGGATGACACCCTATGTAATACCTTGAAATTTAATAAGATCACCATGTATTTTTCAACGATTTAAACATCAAATAATTAATTAAATAAATAAGAAATAGTATTTTAAACCCAAAAAATGAGCAAAAATGCATCATCCTGGTTATTGCAGTCACCGACTGTAGTAATTCCTGACTACCACAATAATTCCTGGATGACTGCGACAATTCGCGACTTTTATAAATATGAAATGTTCGCGGGAAACCCTAGATTTGAGTTTTGTGCACCGCAACTTAGTGTTTTCTCCCCTAAGCCCTAACCAAGCCTTCCAATCATGTTTCTTACCATTTCTTTTGAGTTCTAAGGGGGATTAAGCTCTCACAAATCCCTCTCTATAGTTTGTAAGCTTAGATCTGTGAAGAATAAGCTCCACCAAGAAGAAGATCCGTGGAGGTGTTGCTCCAAATGTCTTGTATTCAGGTAAAATCACAAAACCCACTTGAAACCTTGATTTCTTAGTGCTATAAATCTTTTTTCCTTGAGTGTATGCTTGTTTTCCTTTGAAGCACACATGATTTGAGGGTTGCGAAACCTCACTTTGGTGAGGAACGAAGCGAAAACGTGTAGGGCCCTAAGGTATAAGGATTTTCCTTTAGCTTGATGTGTGTTTAAGCTTAATGTAGTTAAGTGTTAAACACATGGGGAAACCACAAATGGGACAATGCACTCAAAGGCATTGCATTTTCTGGAAATCCCATGGTTACCGCGATGACACATGACACATGGTTCTTGCTTTGTGTACACCATGGGATACTTATGTAAGGGACATGAATCTATGATTTTGAACATGTTTTGTATGTTTTAGACTCACAAAAGCTTGGTATCAAAATCTCATAGATTGAAGACCTAAAGTGAGTACGGCGAAGAGCAAGGCACAAGGAAAAGAAACAGTAAAAGTGGGTGTGATTACTGTTTTCCCTAGCCTTATTTAAGCTTTGAATGCAAAGCATGATGTATGTGTACTCTTAATGAATACCTAAAAACATGCTAGGGCATATTTGATTAATATTTGATTGGAATGACTTGATGTGCACCCATGATTGTTGTTTACTTGCTTTGCAACATGCGTAGATGATGGATTCAGGTCTAAATCTTCACGAGGGTTTGAACATATCTGGGTGTTTACTTTAAAGTGTTACATATGATGACTATGTATGGATTGGAATGGAATGTGCAACTAAAGAAGATTAAATTAAGATTTAATAATTTCACATACTAGGGCGATGATTGGCCTTTGGGTGTCATTATGGGTGTCCCTACCCGAGCTAACTGCAATCATTGATTGTGTCTTCAGACGGAGAGTTACTGCGGACTTCTATCCTTAGATTGTGGTCCTGAAAAGTAACCAGCCCTTGGACGTTACTCATAGATTTGCTCCTGGACCATACGGGTACATCGAGAACAGGGCTCTTTTGATCTGCGTCTCGACAGAATGACAAATGAAGTGTTTGAAATGTCCTAATGTAATGAAAGTGTTTGCATGTTTTGTATTCTGGTTTGTATAATGCTAGTGATGTGTAAGTACTTCAAACCACTGCATGCATTATTTTTACGAATCTCATTTTGCTGACAAAACTTGTATTTGAAAGAACGCTGTATATTTTAAATTTATTTCATAACTTATTTGAAGGCAAAGCTTTGAAGGATGAGATATACAGAAACAAAAAGAATCAAGTGGCCTCCGGCTCTCGGCAAGTGACCCGAGTTCGGCGTCTCCCGCGGAATGGGCGCCTGTCTCCCCACACGGCCCCAACGACTTGGCATGGAGAGAGAGATACCAAGAACTGGGGTGTCACACCCTAACTTACACCAAATCCAAAACTAAACATGTGGAACACTTCAAGATTTTATTGGAGACACCTAGGAGAAATCAATTCTTGAATAAGTCCCAAAAGTACGAATTATTGTCAAATTCCTTGGCCATGTAGAAGATACCCCTATAGGAGCTAGAAAGGTGGAAACTGTCACAAAGTAGAAGCAGTCCAAGATTTCTTGAAATTAGCCATACTCATGGAAAGAAGTCAAGCTCAAATCAGATGAGAATTAACCAAAGAAGAAGCAATTAGGATCCTCGACTGCAGGGTATAAAGCTTGAGAACAAAGGACACTCCTTTAGTCAAAGTCCCCTGGAAACATCATGTAGTCGAAGACGCCACTTGGGAGCTGGAAAGTGAAATGATGGCTAAGTATCCAGACCTCTTCACTAGGAGTACATAATTGAATGACACCGGATGAACAAATAAATACAAATTTCGAGGACAAAATTTATTTTAAGGGGGGTACATTATAATATTTTGAAAAAAAATTCTTGAATATTAAAAATATACAAATGAGTTCAATAAATTGTGAAACACATTAAATACCCAGGAGTAAAACTATAATTTTGCCTCTTAGAGGTAGAATGCTAAATTCACATGAAAAGTTAAAAAAAAAATTATCACTATCCTAATATCTCATAAGTAATTCCTCAAAAAAAAATAAATATATTAAAATATGAGTAGGAAATGGGCTGGTGGGATATATTAAAATATGAGTAGTGGAATAGGGTGGTGGAATATTAATAAAATATGAGTGGTAGAATATATATTAAAATATGAGTAGTAGAACGGGGTAGTGGCATATATATATATATATATATATATGAATAGTGGAATGGGGTGGTAGGATATATATTAAAATATGAGTAGTGAAATAAGGTGATTGGCTAAGGATGCCTATAAATAACACCCTTCCCTTTCCCTCAAACGATCACATCTCATTCTTCTCTTCTTCATATTCAAGAGAAAGAGAGTCTTATCATTCTCCTATTCTTTGTTTTCTTCTTAGTTCTCTCCTATCTCCAGAGAAAGAGAGCCTCATCATTCTTTTCTTCTTCATTTTCTTCTTAGTTCTTTCCTAACTCAAGAGAAAAAAAAGTCTTCTCATTCTTTTCTTCTTCTTCGTTCTCTTCTAGCTCAAGAGAAAAAAAGTCTTCTCACTCTCTCCTTGAGAGAAGAAATAAGGTTGAAGGCTTGAGAAAGCTCGGAATACTAAGATCAAAAGGATTAGTGATAGAAAGTGAAAGTGATTTTTGAATTTTATCTTACTATTTTTATTCAAGTATTATGTGCATAGTTGTTTGACTAACTTCGAAATAATATGTCATGATTATAAATTTCATGCTTAGAAATGCATGCTTAGAGTTATATGCTAATGATGCATGATTGTGATGATATGATCCATGCTATGGCATGCTTTCCATGAATACATGCTAGTTACTGTTGATCACTAATGAAAGATTAAAAGAAAAATTATCAACCATGTACTAGCACGATGACAAATTTTCATTGTGACTATTCCAAACGGGCATTTTCGGGATGTGAAGTGAGGGTTTAGATTTAAGCCCACTTCATAGATGATAAGTTTGAAGGTCCAGATTCGACCTCATCCCCTAAATATGAAATACTGAGGCGTAACCCTTCCGGTCTTAATATCAACTGATAACGAACAACTATTTGAATTACATAATCTTTTAAAGTGTGTGTTATAAATGTTCATTTTGATTTTAAATAATGAGTTAAATATTTAGAATGATTCATTAGGTGTGTAAGTTTACCCTTCCATTTCTAACCTTTCAGGGAATTTCTAAACGGATGTTGTGTAGTTTGAATTAAATTCCATTCATGAAATGTTTAAGTTGGGCATATTAGCCCTAATTTCTATTTTATGTTTAATCTCAGTTTAATGCAATAAAGTTCAAGGGTCTTTGTACTTTATGATTATTCAATTTAATTAATGATATTGATTTATTTTATCAAATGATTTCACATGTACTTTATGAAATCCGTCTAAGTGATTGTCTCATGGAACTGAGACTGAAAGAAATAGAATAAAGTGACATTGCCCGCCTCCCGGGTGGCTCATGAAAAGAGAAAGAAACGTCCAACGAGCAAACACATGACGTGAATGTGCTAAGACAATTTGGATAGGTGGAGGCGGGCTGTTATAATATATATAATTAAAATATAATAAAATTTTTTAAAATAACTTTATCTTTATGAAAAAAATTATTAAAATAACTTGGGGACCTTTTTTTTGGGACCCCAAGTTATCATTTCATCTTAGGCCCCCAAAAACTCAAGACTGGCCCTGCATGGCAGCATAATTAAAGTCAAGTTCAATAGACAATTGTATTGTGCAAAGGCAAAAACTAGTACTAGGACACAACACAGCTACAAAAATGGGCAAAAAATATCTATATATCTAAAAGAAAGAGAAGTCAATTCATATGTCAAAAGTTGTCCCTCAAGCTGTGGGTTGGCATAGTCCACAATGGCGATTGGCTCCAGTATGCCTTAATTTTCATTGTAAAACTTGCCTAGTGTCTCTATCTCACACAGCTGGCTCTCAATGTCTTGTGCAACCTCACCACATTGGAAGTTAGATAAGATGGGAAAAGGGTGTGTTAAAAAAACTCACGTTGCTTACAAGTAACAACAACTTCTAAAAGTCACTCATCGAGGAAAGAAAAAGAATTTGCATAATTGGGGCATGTCTTCTCGTTAGTTTTTCTTTTCTACTTTTATGTTATGAAAGATAGTTTCAAGCAATTATTGACGTGTACTTTTTTCATTTTATAATAATTTATTACCCTAAGTTCAATTCAAATCTCGAGTTTATATAAATGAGGCACTTTCTCCCATATTTACCAATTATGAGAAATAATTAAGCATGCATATCATGTGAAACAATAATATATCTATGTAATACAAGCAATAATTAGAGTACCTAAGTATGCATGCTCATTATGAAGATTTAACGCCATCAGTACATTTAATTAACCTGCATTTGATATGATATATCTGACACAAAAAGGTAAATCTAATTCTCAACCCTTTGGAAATAGAGATATTAATTAAATGCTTTAAATATTTGCGAATTGAACATATTATTTTACAATGTCCAAACAAAAGGACAATGATTCTACACGATGATGCTGAAGTGGGGACAAAAAGTGAGAGTGAAGATTCATTGCTTTCATTTGAGGATGTAAGTGAAGCTAACATTCGATATCCAACTGAAGGTGAATTGTAACACCCCGCCTTTCATGACCCATCGATAACAGACAAAATTTTACATATTGCCCTTATTCGATATAACAATGAAATATTTCTCCAATTGCAAAAACTTGGATCCTCGAGAGAAGGGCATGATACTTATATTCTCTAATGACAATATATGTCATGGTAATAAAGCAGTCATGCCACTTTCAAGTTATCTAAATTTTAATCATTATGAATAATATGTCCATGACATCTAAATAATATTTTATCAACATAAGCCAATGGATTTTCCTAACTATAACTTACGCTTTTTGAATACACACAAATCTACTCAAACACTATTTTATTAAAGCAATGTTGGATATCTAACATTCAACTATTTAAAAATAAAAAATATGCTGACTCTAAAATAAAGTCATAAATCAAATTAGGCTTCATAGCCCTTACAACTAGACATTAATGATAATAAGACTCTTAATGAATTACCACATGACCCCTAAACAAAATAAATAAAATCCTACATAATGAGTACTACACTTTCCACCCTAAACAAAATCCTACATAATGAGTACTACACTTTCCAAAGGTCTGGTACTGTGATGCATCATTTTTTTAATTTTCACCTTAAAAAGTAAATAAGGGGTGAGCTCAAAGAGCTCAGTATATCATACCAACATATCATAAATGTTATAAAAGTCAATATACCATACATTCAAACACTTATTAATCATTAAGGTATTCAAACATTAACTTGTTTATAGTTGTCGTTAAGACTGAAAGATTCAACCTTGGTATCCCTCTATGGTCTGGGAGATTAATCGTCCCAAGATGACACCAAATGGCCAATCATCCAATTTGAAACCTCTACAAAATGATGTTTAGCTATCACATTAGTCCTATCGAATCAAAATCAATGATCATGTACATGATCGAATATCAATTGGTTAAAGCTAAATCTATCAAATATTTGGGACACCCACAACGACCCCTAATTGTTGGTCATCACCCTGGTACATGGTTCAACTCTTACTATCTTTTGTATAGTGTAACACACAATCCATTTCTTATAACATATAACATAATAATATCAATATCATGCAATCACACATAATTATATATATCACTGAACAAGCATGCATTCGTGATCATGTATAATTGAAGCTAATTATAGCGAATGAGCATCATAATTTACACACATGTATTGAGCACTGCAATAAGATTTAAATCAACATTATATCACCCATAATGGATTCAAATCAATTAATACAATAAGTGTACACACTAGCATACTCCTAAATTAATCAAGATATACATACAACTTAATAAAATTTATGAATGAGGTAATCATATCCACCTGGTTTGCTAACTTCCTGTTTACTTATTTATCTTTAACGTGCTATGCATACACTTACACATGCATACATCATTCTATAAGTTAATTTGTAATTCACTTTATATTATATATTGTATAATGTAGGTTTATGGATAAATAAATAGTGGTGGTATATATATGGCCTCATATATTTTATGTAGTAGTCCTAAATGGTTGATTATAGAGTTTAAAGAATAATTACGTAATTTAATCACTTACTATCTTGAATTACCCAGCATATGATCTCATATATTTAACACGCGTGTATATATATGTATATATATATATACACAATATCAATATTAGATATATGCATCTATAAAATATTAGAAATATTAATCATATACATTCTATAAATAAATAAATAAATAAATATATATATATATATATATATATACACACATATAACTAGATGTTTCACCTATGATTTTGTATTAGAAATATCTATAGATATATATACACATACATAATATTCATGTCAGGACCCCTTTCCTATGCCAAAGGGCGGCCTGACCGGCATAATGTAAAGAGTGATCATTATATTATATATTTGCCATGTCCAAATTACACAATTGACAAGCACGCACACACACACACAGATATATACACACACACACACACAAAAGGATGACCAACCTCTAACAGAGGACCAACAAAAAGGAATAGAAAACGTGAGGGAGCTAGGTACTCACTACACCCTTCCCTTTATCAGCCACTGAGGAACTTGAAATACTAGTAGAGTAGTGAGTCTAAAATCAACATGGCTCAGTAAGTAGTAAAACCAGCATGTCAACTATAACCAGCATTCCAAAATAGTACATGTATGCATGCAGTAAAAATGATATAATATTCAAATGCATGTCATAGTATGAAAGTAGTTATAATCAGTGCAACCGTTTTAGAAAACATCTTAAATACATATCAGTTAAAAACTATATATAGGATAGGGTTAAATTGGCAACCCAACCTATGGTCATTGCTTAAACGAGTCCTGAGTTAGGCATACTGGCCACTCTAGCGGGTCGTGAGCTAGACGTACCCATCGAATACCCTAAACCCGACGCTTGGCCCTCAAATGTCGTGACTCAAGTGGGTTATGAGGCTAGGCGCTCTGATCATGTGTCCTAACCCCGACGTTCGCCCCTTGAGTCTAATCCTAATCATATCATGTGCCCTAACTCTGACGCTCGACCCCCGAACCTATGGTCTCATTACCCGTGTACATCTACGCTTTTCAAAATTCATTCAAATATATCTCAATCTCATGAAACCATTTAAACCATGTTATTTCACACTAGTTTCATGCAAGGAACACAAGTCATAGAAAACACCTGAATCAAACTACTCACCTCGAGTCTCGTGCTCTAATGTCCCATTGACAACCGCTCCCGTCCTATAGTGCTCATTCGAGTCTGCATTATTTAAACTCAATTTCAGTTTTTATAGAATATAACTTAATTCCCTACTCAACTATCCCTAATCGGTATCGACTCACCTAAATCCGATTCAGTCGAATTTGGTCGATTGGCCAAAATTGGTCAATGGGTCAAACTTGGTCAAAATTGGTCAATATGATTAATTTTGGTTATCCTTGGTCAATTTGGGTCCAATTGGGTCAAGTTATGTCAAAATTGGGCCAATTAAGCAAAAATCCCCAAATTCCAACACTTAGCCAAAACTTAAGCGTTTGCCCTCTTTGCGCAGTGAACTTGTTGATTTTTTTGCGACTAATCTATAAGTCGAATTAGTGCAAAACTTTTCAAATTTCATCTACAATACCTAAACCTTCACCAGAATCTTAATTTCTGATTGTGGACACCATTTACAAAGGTTTCTAAGTGCATTAACAAGGAAAGTGAAATCTCGTATCCCCTGTGATAGGCAATTATTTAGTGAATTGGTTAACCTATTTTGCAAATTCAGAATGGTCTAAAATTTGGTATGCATAATATTGACATGTCCAGTGACCTGTGCACCAAATTTCAGCTCAAATTACCTACATTTGGTTAGCCAACTGGTCTCCTACTTCTCTATCATGTAACAGATTGTTCAAACAGTTCAAATTTTCTAGGGTTTTCAAATGCTTATCTATTCTTGTTCCAGCATCAATATGAGATTGTTTCTTATTGTTTTTGTAAGGTTTTAGATCCTAGAACTCTGATTAATTAAGTTCTATCCAAAACAACAAGTAAATATATTCATAAGTACTCTCAAATACAACTCCCAAAACATAGCATGCGTAAAGATTTTTAGAAATTTTTCTAAGTCCCTAAACATTTAATAAATATGGTACATTTGCAAGCATAGAAAATTCAAACTACAGAGGCTTATAATTCAAGATTTATACCCTTTTGTAGTCCCAAGTATGAGGTTCAAAACACCTCAAATCTCAGCCCAAACAGACACCTTTAAATAATTCAAACACTGCCTCCAATCTAGTCCTAAAGTCTATCTTTTGCTAGAACTGTTGTAACAGTTGATCAAATAGTCAATTTCAGTGTCTTATACAACAGATTTAAAGTTTTAGTATTTGATTTCCATCACTTGGACGTGAAAGTATACGAGATAAGGAGTAAAACAAGGGGTTTTACCTCAGGAATAGACCTTTAATAGCTTACGAATCAGCACTCCAAAGAATGAATCAACTCAAGTTTCTCTGTTTTCTGGGTTCCCAACAGTGTTGAGCAGCACTGTTCTTGGTTGTTTCAGCTTCAAACGGTTATGGGATTCGAACAACTATTTGTGCAATGTTGTTGAGGGTGGTAAGAGCTTTTCAAAGAGCCCTAAATTACTAATAATGGATACAGATTGAGGGAGATATGGATGGTTGAAAAGGGGTTGCATAAATTGAAAATCTAGAATTCCTGCTCAAAAATGGGGTTTTGTTGCAGGTTGAGGTGGCTAGCATAGCAAATGAGAGTGTCACGTGGCCCATGTGCTTCTATGCAAGATGACTAGTTGGCACCTTATATTGGCCAAATCAAGAAGTTGAATAGATGCCCAAGACCTAAGAATCAAAAATTAGGTTCTTGGCTAGTTTCTACTGAAAAATACCCATAAAAACATTGAAAGTAGCCCATAAAATCATTAAAATCACTCAAAATCAACCAAAAAATGAGGGGGAAGGAAGGGGCTACTTTGGGCCGGCCAGTCCAAAGTGCCCAAGCCTTCCGGTTCGGCCCGAACCCACACGGGCTCGAAGCCCATGCAGATTGGATTTTCTACCCGTGCGGCCAAAATACATCATTTTTTTAAAATTATTAAAATCACTTGATCCATCATTCTCTTCCAAAATCTTCCAATTATACATCATTTTCATCATTTATAAAATTATTTTTCAAAAATTGAATAATCCACCCATAAATTGTGTTTTTCTCCCAAAAATTCTACTTATTTCTTTAAAAATTCCATAATCTTTCCCAACAATCATATTCTCTTCAGAAATTATATCTTTCTTATAATTTAATATATTTCTCTCTCAAAAATTATCTTTTCCAACAATCATATTCTCTTCAGAAATTATATCTTTCTTATAATTTAATATATTTCTCTCTCAAAATTATATTTTTCTAATTATTTGAATTTTTCTTCAATAGATAATTTTGAATAGGAAAAAATTTTAAAAATTTATGTATTTTCATTAAAAATTTCAGAAAAATACATGTATCATACCCGATAATTTTGTATATCAAAACCATCGGCTGTCACAATTTAGTAAGTAAATTTATTAATCTAATTATATATATATATTGATAAATTTGTTAATTTGATCATAAACAGATAGTATTTGTATTAGTATACATTAATTGATTAAAACATAAAAATAATTTTAAAGATCAATCATGTATCTATATATATTAATTAATAAAACAGAAAATCATCTTAAAATCAAACTGAATTATATATATATATATATATATATATATATATACATCGTTGTAAAAATTCTAAAAGAAGAGAAAGAAAATAGAGGGAAAAGAAGAGAGAAGGGAAATATTAAAAGTTGTAGAGAGAGAACAAAAAGAGAAGATGGCGGTATGTATAAACAACTACTAAATCTAAAATAACCATAGTTGTAATGATTTACAGCAAGAACATCATTACATAAAGATCATTAATGGAGAAAATAGAAAAAAAAAGAAGAAGAAAAGAAGAATTAGAGGAGAAAGGTGTTTACTGTAGAGTGCGTAAAAGAATAATTGAAACCAAAGTATTGCTTATACCTTACTTTTAATGTGAAAAAAAAAATTTAGGTTAGGAAAAAAAGGGATGAGAAGATTGACTATTATATAGGTACGGAGTTGTAGGTAATGTGACCTTACTACAAGACTACTAGGCATTGAAGTATTAGCGTTTTAAGAGGAATAGGATTCTAAAAGGAGTAATAAGTCTTTGAAGATAGGTGTGGATATCTACATAATATATGAAAAAAAAAGAGTAGAAAAAATAGATGAGCTCTACTTTGATGTTGAATGAGCTCCCTGCAATGTGTAATATATATATTTTTTGTTCCCAAACCAATTGTTATATATATATATA
>JAJIYU010008364.1:0-18044 GCA_030144865.1 Tinospora cordifolia | reverse complement strand
TATATATATATATATATATATCTTACCATCTAATTTAGTGTATGAACCTTATGATAATTATATATATTCCATGTTATTATTATTGTTGTTATTAATTTAATAATTATATTATATTTTATTATTTATTATTATTATTATTATCATTATTTTCACTAATTCATAATAACCTTCAACTAATTATTTTCGCTATTTATACATATCTACAAAACACAATTTATAGTTTTATCATGTTATTATTAGTATTATTACTTTTCAATCCAACACTAGGTCTCATTTTCGCATCATTCGTGCCTTCGCGCGAGCGCGAACGCAAACGAGCGATTAAATGATTTATTCATTCCTAAGCATAATCTATATCTTTTATTATTATTATTAATATTTCTCTCCTGTTTACTCACGACGTGGCACGACCACAAGTTACAGGGTGTTACAATACAAAGGAGATTGACTACTGAACAGAGTCGTCAAAAGAGTTATGCAGATAAGAGAAGAAGACCACTAAAGTTCCAAGTTGGGGACAAAGTATTTCTGAGAGTCAGTCCTCATAAGGGTATCAAAAAGTTCGGATTCAAAGGGAAGTTATCTTTGAGGTTTGTAGGACCCTTTGAAATACTCAGAAGAATAGGAGAATGTGCTTACGAGTTAGATCTACAAAGCTGGATGAATTCAGCTCATAACGTATTCCATGTCTCCATGTTGAGAAAGTACGAATTTGACCCCTCTCACATCATCCACTAGGAGGAAGTGAACATTCAGGATGATACTACCTACGAGAAAATAGCGGTTAGAATCCTTGATCACAAGGTACAAAATCTAATAACTAAGGATATTCCCTTAGTTAAGGTACTGTGGAAGCATCATGGACTGGAAGAGGCTACCTAGGAGCTGGAAAGTGAAATGAAGATTAAGTATCCATATCTGTTCATTAGGAACACCAAAACATATACAAATTTTGAGGACAAAATTTTTCTAAGGAGGGTAGGTTGTAATACCTCATAATTTTATCAAATAACTTAAAAATAAATAAAGCTGACAAAAAAATTAAATAAAAATGAGAAATAAGATTTATGGAGAAAGATTCTAAAATATTTGGAGGCAAATGAAATCTGAGTATCAGGATGATCTAACTAATGATATAAGGTTAGTAGAATTATCAAATATTATTTGTATGAGGATTATTTTATAATTATACAAATAATATAATAATTATAGAATTAATTATCAAATATAAAGTAAGAAGAGTGAATTATATACATATATAATTATTTTTGCCTCTTTGAAAATAAAAAATATGGAATAAATATATAAGAAAAATATATGAAATGAAGAAATGGAAAATATAAGAAAATATGGATCATTAATTGTTGGCAAAATAAAATTATTAAAGAAATATCTAATAAATATAACATTAAAGAATTAGAAAGGGAAAAATATTAGCAAATTAATAAAATAGAAGGATAAACTATATTTACACAAATTAGAAAGTGAAATTTGGTTTATAATTAGCAAAATTCGTATAATAAAAACCTTAGAAAGCAATTTTGGTAATAGAAACTGCATCCAACGGCCAGAAACGTGTAATTCGCACGATCTAAGATCCCACGGTCAAGATTAAGCTTGCACCGAATGCTCAGGAACACCAAATCATCAAGATCCAACGGTCCACAAACGATCTGCCCAATCCAACGAATGAGATTAAAACTGCACCAACGTCCGAATGCACCGAATCATCAAGATCTAACGGCTCGGAGTTCGCACACTGCACTCGAGGACGATCCAACGGCAGGCACGATTTGTTAATCGCAAATGGAGATCTACACACCGCACTCGAGGATGATCCAATGGCTCACAACGTAGGCTCGGTTTCGTTGATTGCGAACTAAGATCCGCGTACGAAACTCGAGAAAAATTCGACTACCCAAATGCTTTTTGTAGATCGCAAACCGAGTGTTGTGCTTGAGGAACGATCCGACGATCCTGATCTGAGACATTTTTGTTGATCGCGAACCGTTGCTGCGCTCGAGGAAAATTCAATGATCCAGATCGAATGCTCTAAAAATAAAATAAAATAAATCTGAATAAATTTGAGAAAATGTTTCTAAAATCCAAAAATTTGGTTTCTAAATTTCAAAAAAAATGTCCAAATACACTTGCTATTCTCCTATACTTGGGAGGCACGAAATTTTGAAGAATTAGAAAGTTTCCTACAAAGAGAACACCACAAAGTTGTCATTCTTTACCCTTTTGAACTCTATATAAACCCCCCATGCTCACAATTCATCTCATCCCAAGAAACAAGAGTTGAGATTTCCTCTTGTTCTCTAAGCCCTTTTCTTGGCATCCCTTCTCACCATTATTTTCCCTCTTGTGTGTGACAAGTTCTTTGTTTGGGGATTCATCTTGGGTGATTTTCTTGGTGCTTGTACATTGGGAACTCTTGTCTAAACTTTGGGGAGAAAGCATCATAAGGTGGAAGTGATTTCTCTAACACCCCTTTTTCTTATTCGAATTACTAGCATGTTCATTGTTTGTTTGATTTTTAAAAATCAAAATAATTTCAGTTCTAGTATTCTAAAATATAATTCAGTTTCATATGATTAGTTCATATGGTTTCACATGTGGGTTGCTATGGATGTTCTTTTCATATGATTAGTTCATATGGTTTTAAGACCAAAGTACTTGGTTGGTGGGTAATTTTCCCTTGAGTCCAAAAGTTCAATGAAATTGGCTATGAAAAGCTATATTTTACTCTAAGGAGGTACTTTGTTAAGAACATCAAGGGCTTAAAAACCCTTTTGGTCTAAAGTCTCAACTTTGAACAAAGGGATGCTCGAAACGCTTGATGTATGCAATTGTTTGAAATATGAATGTGTTATTTGATTTGAATTTGAAAAATGGTTGTTTGAAAAAGATCCACTAAGCTTTGTGCTCACCCCTTTCTCTTATTTTTGGAAAATTAAATAATGAAGACTAAGGAATTTGGATAGTTTCTATTTTAGCAAGTTTCTAATTTTTTTAAAGTTTTCTTTTAATGTAAGGGCATGTTGCCCAATTTTGAATAAGTCTTCCACTGAAATTTAATTTTTAGAGGTTATGATTTTTTTTATCAACAATGTAATAGTTTACATTAGAAAGTTATGTATTTTTTTATGAATAAAGAAGTTGAATTTTTCTTTATCTTTAATTGCCTTGATTTTATTAAATGGAAATTTGTATTCTTGAATTTACTCTAAGGCATGAGGTATTGAAAAATAGAAAGTCAAGTGTGTGTCACTTGTAAAGTAACATGGACCCAACTCCCCAACTGGTTAAGTCCATTGTCAAAGAATGGTGGTTATGTCCAATGCTTAATGAATGTGGGGGTTGGTGTGTTACATTTGTCTTGTAGGGAAAGGGTCAATTGCTCACTTAAAACAATTTTTCTTAGCTTAAGAATGTTTTCACTTTCTAAATTTTCAATTAGAAGGGTGTAGTTAGCTTTAAGTGCTTAATTTCTCTACAAAAACATAATTTCACAATAAATTCGCATTTTAATGCATTCTCAACCGTCTAGTTCACATAAAGCTTCAAATAGTGAATTTTAGCTTCATTACACCTTACAAATGATCAAAATGTTTAAAAAGATCATTGTTCTTCCCTAAAAAAATTATCGATACCTATTTAAAATTAATTTCTTTCTTTTATATGTCGTTCTAATAGTAATTGCTTCATTAAGATGATTTGCATTATTCAAAGAGATTTTTTCTAACTCATTTAAATACTCAAGAAAGTTCGGGACCCTAGTTTCATGAGAAAAGCGTTATGTCAAGGTTTCAATTGAGCTCATCACATTCTTGGCTAACTAGATGCTCATAGAAATGAACGTTGTCGACGTTCTTATCTTTAAACTCTTATAAATGAACAAACATCTTATTTTTCTTGTTTTGTGCTATAGAAAACGTCATAGCCCATTTAGAACTAATTTGCTTCACTAAAAAGAGTGTTTAAAGCTTACTTGCTTATTTTATTCCGATAACATTTCCTTAGCCATCTAAACATCAAAAGTGCGTTGAGTCCCTAATTGCTTGTGGGAGGCATCACTTAAAGATAAACATAACTATTAATCTTATTATTAACAAGCTAGACAAGTGTAGAGTTAAAACTACCTTCTGTCACTCTCTTTGCATTCTAACAACTGGTAAAAAAATTTAGGAAGGTTGTTCTTGCATTTTTCTTGTCGAGAAAGGGTCAGTTGCTCGATTGAAACAAATTTTTTTAGCTGAAGAAATTTTTTACTATCTAAATCTTCAATTAGAAGGGTGTAATTCGCTTTAAGTGTCTAATTTCTCAGCAAAAATACTAATTTCACTATAAATTCACATTTTGTTGCATTCTTAATCATGTAGGTTCACACAAAGCTTCAAATAGCAAATTTTAGCTCCATTACACTCTTACAAATGATCAAAATGTTTAAAAAGATCATATTCATTGTTCTTCCTTAAAAACACAATTGATACCCTATGTAGAATTAATTTCTTTCTGTTATATGTGGTTCGAACGGTCAATGCTTCATTCAAATGATTTGCATCATTCAAAGGAATTTTTTCTAACTCGTATAAATACTCAAGGATGTTCAGGACCCTAGTTTCACAAGAAAAGTGCTATGTCGAGTTTCAATGGAGCTCATCACATTCTTGGCCAACTAGATGCTCGTAGAAATTAATGCAGTCGATGTTTTTATCTTTACACTCTTGTAAATGAACAAATTGCTTATTTTTCTTCTTCTGTGCTACAGAGAGGGGGCCAATAGCTCATTTAAAACTAATTTCCTTCACTTAAAAGAGTTTTAATCCTTATGTCCTTATTTCATTATGATAGTATTTCCTTAGCCATCTAAACATCAAAAGTTCTTTGGGTCCCTAATTGCTCACAGGAGGCATCACTTAGCAATAAATATAATTATTTATCTCATTCTCAATAAGTTAGGCACTTGAAGAGTTAAAAATACCTATGGTTGCTCTCTTTTCACTCTAACAACTGATAAAAAAAAATTTTAGAAGGTTGTTATTGAATTTGTATGGTAGAAAAAGGGTCAATTGCTCACTTGAAATGAACTTTTTCCTCTTAAGAATGTTTTTATTGTCTAAATCTTCAATTAGACTAGTGTAGTTAGCTTTAAATGCTTAATTTCTGTACAAAAACATAATTTCACAATAAATTCGCATTTTAATGCATTCTCAACCATCTCAGTTCACATAAAGCTTCAAATAGTGAATTTTAGCTTCATTACACTCTTACAAATGATCAAAATGTTTAAAAAGATCATATTCATTGTTCTTCCCTCAAAAAATTATCAATACCTATTTAGAATTAATTTCTTTCAATTATATGTCATTTTAATAGTAATTGCTTCATTAAGATGATTTGCATTATTCAAAGAGATTTTATCTAACTCGTTTAAATACTCAAGGAAATTCGGTGTAACACCGCAAAATTTTGCAAGCTCGTGACGTCTCAAATTAATATAAAATAAGACATTATTTTGTAGAAATATGAAATTATAAAAAAATAAAATAAAATAAAATAAATACATAGGATGAAATGTAGCATTAGAAAATTTTATGGATTAGTGAAAGTAGTAATTGGGAAGTAAGAATAAATTGATGATTTAAAAATAATGATGCATATAATAGAAAAATTAAAATGAATAAGAAATGATATTATTAACATGTGTAAATTTATAATAAAGGTGACAAAAATCAAAGAGAGTAAAATACATATAATCTTATAAACTTATAACAAGGGTAAATGAATAATAAATATAAAATTATAATAAAGTTTTATATAAATTAAAATAACTAGCATGCTTAGCTAAAAAAAATAGTGAAATCAAGAAATTCTGGATTTCGTTCGAAGGCATGAATAAATTGGAAAAAGATGGAAATTTCTGGGTTGTTCGAATTCGGGCGATGATAATCGAAATCTCTAGACAATTGAGGAAGGATGATCTGGAGCTTAAAGAAGAAGAACCGAGAAGAGGAAGTGGAGAAGAAGACCAGTGAAGCTGCTGCTCCGGGATGTTGTGGCACGAACAGAGCATGGAAGTGAGGAAGAAGAGTTGCAACAGAATGAAGAAGGGAAGATGTAGCTACTGCAAAGATGAACAGAGGCTGCAGGGTGGTGCGTGCTGGTGGAAACACGAAGAGAGGAGCTGCAGAGTGTGAAGGAAGAAGAAAGGAGAACGAACAGAGGCTTGCTACAATCTGGTGCTCTGGTTTGGGGCAAACAGCAAGACAATCTGGGTTGCTGGTCGGGAGATGTGTGCAACTGTTGCTACAATCTGGGCATGATGAAGAAACTGAGCTGCTGTGAACAATGAACAAAAGTGGAACTACTCAAGCTATTGCTATCCCTGTTGTCGAACGAAGAAGAAACCATGCAGGGAAGAAGAACAGAAAACAGGGGCGATGTGATGTGTGCTGGAATTCTGGGTTGTTGTTGCCATGATGGAACTAATGAAAGAAGCACAAAACCAGGTTGTAGGGTATTGTGGACGGTGAATGCAACTACAGATGCTGCTGGTTGGCGTTGTTGGGAGGTAATGAAGGAATTGCAACTACTGGTTTGTAAATCATGGAACAGAGTTGTGTTGGGAAGTTTGGTGCTTGGGAGTTGGTTGATCTTTTTGGTTCGTGGTGTTGTTAGTTTTGGGTTGTGCGTTATTGAAGCTGCTGCCATGCTCTCTGTGTGTGTGAGCTGGAGCTGTGAACGAGATGAATCGAGGAAGACAAAAACCAAAAATCATGGTTTGCAGCTGCTGGTGTGAATTTTCAAGGAAGAAGGTGAGCTGGATATGAACAAAATAGGGGAGGTAAGAATATTAAATTTTGCTTTGGGAAGTCTTGAATTTACTTTGCATTTGGTTGAAGTGGCTTGGAAATCAAGATGTTGGGACAGTTTGTAGGGATTAGCAAAAGAATTAGATTAAATGTGCATTGGATTAAATGAATGGGAAAAAAAGGAAAGCTCGAATATATGTTGGAATTTTAACAATAAGAAACTAGTGCGACTAACAAAGATAGAGCATTAGCCATTGTGAATTTTTTCGTTGGTTGTGATATACATAATCTTGTTCAAGATCTTATCAAATGTAGAGAGCAGAAGGGATTTTTTGTCAATCAACCATTTGATATATTCGAAGAGAATCCTCATGCTAGGAGAACTTCTCCCTCTGTCCGAGTTGAGTAGATGTTTGAACAGATACAAGCCAAACTTTTTGAAACATCTCAGTTCCTCCTTTGTCTTTTGCCAAAGACGAAAATATCTACTATATATGGTCTGTAGAAGAAGAACAATCTAGCTGACTTTGGTATTGTGACTTAAAACATTGCTCCAACAAGGGTCAATGATCAATACTTGACAAATGTCCTGAAGATCAATGCCGAACTTGGTGGCTTAAATTCTTTGTTGTCTGTCGAACAATCTCTTTCTAATCCCCTGATCTCCAAGGTTCCAATCATTATTCTTGGAATGGATGTTTCACACGGTATTTCTGGTTAGTATGATATACCCTTTATTACAGTAGTAGTTAGCTCTAAATAATAACCATTGACTTCTCAGTATAGGGCATCTTTAAGAACACAGTCGTCCAAAGTGGAAATGATAAAATCTCTATTCAAGCAAGTCTTAGACACAGAGGACGAAGGCATTGTTAGAAACTTGTTTCTGGATGTCTATACTAGTTCAGGGAAGATAAAGCCTGATCAAGCTACGATTTTCAGATCTTCACATGTTAGAGTATCAAGGATCTTGAAGGAAAGCAAGGTCGCCTTGATGATCGACAAAATCAGGTGGGCGTGACTTCCTTGTTCATATGTGTTATATAGATTTAAAATTCAAATCATTTGTTCAAATAGCTCTAGGTTATTAGAATCTTATTAGGAAATTGATTGAAATTGTTTGGTTTATTTCAATGATGTGTGATTCATGATGAATTATTTAGATTCATGTGTAATCAATTCATGACATGATTGAATATAAAATCTTACCTTTAAATTTACTCGATTATAACATGCATGACTAGGAAAATATGTATCTAGATGCTATTGTTTACTCATACACTTTATCATGTTCGTTTGTATGCATTGTTTGAATTATTTTTCTTGTGTATTATGTGATGCTTGATGTGTTTGAGATTGTATGTAAAACAAAAATAGGACGATGATTTATTAAGAATCTACGTACCAGTGCGATTGTCGAGCCACAAGGCAGATCATAGGTATTCCCAATTGGAGCTGCCTGTGACAGCTTCGAAGTCTTCGGGAGACGCTACGAGTCGCGATAAGTACTCTCTCTTAGACTGTGATACTGAGACATGACTGATTTTAGATGATACCTGAGGCCTCTACGATTACGATTGAATTGGATAACAGGGAATACCAAGAGACATCTCAACCCACTTCCGATCTTAGACTACAACTAAAACAAATGAATGTTTGAAATGCCTAATGTTCGAAGGTGTTTGTAATGTTTTGGATTGGATCTATATTATGCGTGTGATGTGTAAGAATGATCCATTGCACTTTTGAGCTCACTCCCATTTTATTTTTAAGAACACTTAGATGTAGTGCACAACAATCTACGTGTAACACCCCAATTTTCGGCCGGACCTCTGTTCACAGTTTACCTCACGTGTGGATCGTCGCCCGTCGAAAATCGAGATGCTACTAAAAGTTTTCCTTTTGTCAATATCTTTTTTTTCAAAATTCAGTTCATAACCTTTAATTCTCAAGTCGATGTCTATAAAGATATTCTGTGCAAGATAGAAAATCACAATAGTTTTATCGAATAAATCATAAGCGATGCAGTAGAATACTTTTTAAAACTATTCATTTAAACCAAAATCGTTACATAAGGAAGGTCATTGAAAGATAAAACAATTGAAGTTAAAACCAATGTAGATATATTAAAACAATCCGGTAAAGTACATCAAATAAGACTTCCAAGTCACCTATCCTAGACAACCTCCCCTTGAGGTGTCCAATCAAAGAGCGAGTCTTCTGATGTAAGTCGACATACTTTACGTCTAGGTGTACCTGAAAAATAAATTGGGAGTGAGCTCGAAAGCTCAGTGGATCGATCCTACACATCACATGCATTATACAGACCCAATCCAAGACATTTCAAGCACTTTCAAACATTAGGCGTTCAAACATTTATTTATTTTAGTCGAGATCTAAGATCGGAAGAGGGTTGAGATGCCTCTCGGTATTCCTTGTGATCCAATCAAATCTCAGAAGGTTTCAATAACCGTCTAAAATCAATCGACAATCACATCACAATCTAAGAGAGCGTACTTACTGCAGCATCGTGCCATCTCCCAAAGATTTCGAGCTGTCATAGCCAGCTTCGTGTGGGAATACCTACGATCCGCCTCGTGGCTCAACGATCTCAAGCGGTGACATATAGGAGATGTTACCTCGATCCGCTTCAGGCTCTTCAATCATACCGGTACGTGGATTCTTAATAAACCATCGTTTTATTTTAGTTTTACAAACAATTTCAATCATGACAACCGTCACGCATATCATGGAAAAATAAATTAAATAATGCAAGCTATTCACATGAGTAAATAATGAAATCTAATGCATGATTTCCTATTAATGCATGCTATACATAACAAGGCACAATTTAAATAAATTATCATCCAAGCATACCAAAACAAGTTAAATCAATTTCATAACAAAAATTCTCATACTCCTAGAACTATTTAACCAAATATTTTGAATCTTAAATCCGTACAATACAAATGAGCAAAGAAGTTATGCCCACCTGATTTCGTCAATCTTCAAGGCTCCTTGCTTTCCTTCGAGCTCCTCGATATGCTAAAATATATAAATCTGAAATTTAACACTTAATGACATTACTCTTAAGCTTAAATAATTTTTAAGATAATTATAGAGTTCACATATTAATTTTTCAACTAGTTAAAGTGATTCTAAGGTTGTAGAACTCTATACATTCTAATTGAAATACTTTTAAGTTCTCTAAATTTCCTCAGTTTGAATTTATAATTTTAATCATTTACTTACAAGTCTTTTTGTAGTTTTTGACTTCTAATAACTTCATCTTCGAAAGTTAAATAATTTAGTAATATCATAATTAATATAATTACGAACAAAATAAAACTTCTAAAAGACCTATGTTTAGTTGTAAACTTATCATAATTTAAAGATTAATTAATTTAATTTTATTAATTCAATTAATTCTAATGTTCAATAATTAATAAATGATCTCATGTTAAATTTATTTAATTTGAATTATTAAATAAATTTTTTAAATTAATTTTTTTTTTTAATTTATTAATTTCTATTTACATCTAGTTTCTAATTTCTAATTCCATTTTATTTTCGAATCGAAAATCATTAAAATAATTTTCCACTATCTAAAAATTTAAAATCTAAGACATACCTCGCATTGTCTTTTTCATACAAACAACGCCAACGACGAACTCATGTTCGGCAATTAATCGAACTGTAAATCACGCACAAGCTAAGTTCGTCTTCTTCATCTAGGTATTCGTTGTTTCCTCCTTGGAACGGTTGCAGTAGAAGCTATTCACTACACACACACCTCCCCCCAAATCACGGTCAACATACATACAAACCAAAAATTTCAGTCCTCAATTCACGGTTTTAGCTCACATCTACACCACAGCCAGCCGTAGTATGAAATAATGAGAGTGCATCTTCAGCTAATGTTATTCTTCATCCCCTTTCCAGCTTCCTTCTCTTTCAACGTCCTTGATCCAGAAATCCAACTCTCTGTTCGTCATTCCTTGTCTCCAAAAATCAGAGCACCAGTAGTGGCAGTTTTCTTCTCCACTTCCTTCTTGTCCATTCGGCCACCATGGAAGCAACTCCCCTATTTTGTTCATCGTCTCTGCATGGTCCGTTTGAAGCCACGATGGCAGCAGCAGCATGTTCTTCTTTCCTTCGTTCCACTAGTCCACAACAGCAGCTGCAGCAATAACAGTAGCCGAACACCATTACTCTGTTCTCCTTTCTTCCCCCTGTTCTCTGCTATGTCTCACTGCAATTTCATCTTCTTCGTTTCCGTCCCCTGCAGTAGCAGCAACCATACCAAACAGAACACCGTTGCTCTAGTTCTTCTTCTTCCTCTGGTCATGTCTCATAGCATCACAGCTGCTTCGTCTTCATTCTCTGCCTCACAGATCGCGAATGAGCAGCCACCATCTCCAATTCCTCCCCTGTTTTCTGTTCATCTTACCGGCACTTCTTCTTCACTTGCTTGTTCGGCAGTAATAGCAACGGCATGCAGCAAGCTTCCTCTGTTCCTCTTCTCTCGTTTGATTTCCCTCTTTTCTATTTTGATCAGCCAGCTAAATGTTAGCTTGGCTTCTTCCTAAATCTTCTATCGACCAGAAAATTCGAGATCGCCCTCCTCTCGGCTGTCTTCTTCAACAAGCCCAGCGCCAAACCAGACTTCTGGTTTGGCCGAAATTGGCCGAAATTTGGTTTTTTTTTTTTTTTTGAACATATGTATATTCAAATACATATACATATATATATATATATATATATATCTATTTTAATCTCTATTGATATGTATATTTTTTTTCCTATTTGATGTGTATATTCATTTATATACTAATCATCTTAATGTATATATATTCCTTATTATAAGCTTTATACGATTACACACATTTTAATCTTTTAATTGTTCCAATTATGTTATGCTTATTACAGGTGTATATATGTTATCATGTTATTATTTTTCATTACTATGTTTACAAATCGATAAAATTCTCTAATACCACCTTTCATCATATATATATATATATATATTATGTTATTATTATTCTTATGTTTTTTTTTTTTTTTTTTTGCTACTATTGATTTTCCAATTTATTAAGTTATTTTCACCACTTGTCTACTCGCAACATGGCACGATTACAAACGTCAGGGGTGTTAGAATCTACCTCCCTTAAATAAAATTTCGTCCTGAAAATTTGATTCAAGTTTCTAACGTTGTAACTCGACCTATGCTTTCGCTAGCCAATTACATTTCCGCTGTGCTACTCTGATTCTTCTTAGAGAATCCTACCATGTTCCACCAAATCGTATTTCTCAAATTCATGAGTATAGCTAAGAGACATCACGCCTTCAACTGTCATTGATGATTTTAGAATAATGTACGTCCTATTTTTTGTAAGAAGATTTTGTGAACGTAGTCTTCTCCTCGAATTAACGCTTAGAAAAAAAAATGATCAGTCCACTACCATTGACATGATCTAGTATAAGGACTATGATATCCTCAGCCAGATATCACACGCGACAATTGTGATATCGTTATAAACGAATTTGAAACTTACCGATAATTCGGTGTATGCTCTTGCCTATGATGAATTTGAGCTATTCGCACGTTTTCACTTTTTCCTTCTTCATGTAATCTCGCAGTTTGTGTTGTGAACAACTGTAGCTTTCAAAATATGGCTCTGTCACATATGGTTCAAACAGGTACTTATCTAATTATACTATTCTATCACTTCAGCCTTGGCAATTGTGTTCTTACAAATGCCCTATACCGAGAGATCAATGGTCATTATCTAGAATTTACTACCACAGTAATAGAGAGTAACTCATACTGATTAGGAATACCGTGTGAAACATCTATTTCCAGAGTGGTGGTTGAAACCTTGGAGGTTCAGGCATTAGAAGGAAATTGCTTGACTGACAACAAAGAATTTAAGCCACTACATTCGGCATTGATCCTCAGAAGAACACTTGTTAAGTATTGGTTATTAACCCTTATTGGAGCAATACGTTGAGTCACATTATCAACATCAACTAGACTTTCTTCATCCATCGACCATACATATAGTAGATGTTTTCCTCTCTGGTATAAGATAAAAGATGAACTGGAATGTTTCAGGAAGTTTGGCTTGTATCTGTTCAAACATCTACTCAACTCAAACAGAGGGAGAAGTTCTTCTAGCCTGAAGGTTCTCTTCAAATAAATCAATGGTTAATTTACTAAAATTTCCTTCTACTCTCCACATTTGATAAGATCTCGAACAAGACTACATATGTCACCGCGAATTAAAATGTACAATGGCTAGTGCTCTATCTTGTTGGTTGCATTTACTTAATCACTCTGTGGTGTCACAATTAGCTACAGGATTTCCACCTTTTGCCCCCAACACTAAGAGTGATCTCTAATCTACTCTATCGGAGATCTCAGTTATTTTTCTACGATCATCTCTTGTCTGATTTGTTTCTACTCTCTCCCAGGTACGCTTAATTGCGGAGTTCTGATGGGATCTGGTGCATTAGTGCTGGTATGATCGCACCCTTTATTTCCTTATTCTAATTTATCAGTAGTCGATTAACACAATCTGTTACCAAAGTGTCTCATTCCCATTCTAATAGTAAAATGGTGGCAACTCTTGATGTCTATTTTAACTATATCCTTACGTGTGTTTGTATCTTATGATCCTATGGTACTTAATTCGAGCGATAAGTATATATTTTGTGGTCATGATCACATGGCTTCCTTTCTAGGGGTAAGGTTCATTCGAGTTTAACTTTCATACAACTAGGCTGTGATCCTCTTGTTATGACTCTTGAGAATCTAATACTAACACTTTACTAGGACAATTTCGACCTAAGTGTTCCATCTGATTACAAGCATAACTCAACCCTAGTTTCTTGGCCTAGTCTACTGAGATTGTTGCTCTATTAGCGATGTTGCTTCTCTTCGGGTCTCTAGCAATTTGTTCTGACGGTACCCTCTTATGCTTGACTTTTCTGCTTATTGCAGTTCTACATTATTCTTACTAGTCTTCCACTCATAATATACCGCTAACGTCATCCATCGAGATCCAGTCACTCTCATAGCCTTCAGATGCTGATTCATTTCAATGGACCACCTTTCTACTAAAAAGAGATGGTCACGCCTTAAACGTAACTAGGTTTCACTTCTGGAATTCATTCAGCGATTCCCACTATTCGTTATTATAACTGACCGATCTACTCTGTGGCATCTTACCTGTAAGCCTATCAATTCGATGAGTTTGAAGCTGTAGCCACATCTAAGGCTCTAGTTGCACTAGTGACTATACTTATGTTTAAGTAGGTACCCATAACTGGGGTAATACCAAATGAATGTGGAGTCTACAATACTTGTTCCACAAGTCCTGAGAGAATCTCCAATCTCACTTTCTAAGAAATATATGTTATCAATTCCAGGGTTACTAAAGTCTTTCTAGTTACCGCTATCCTCAAAATACTCTCACCTCTTCTTTGGCCATATCCTTCCTAGATCTACGAATCCCTTGGCATGAACCAAAAGCCAAGAATTTTAATTCAACATTCAATGATCTATTCATGTTGAGTTGAAGGACAAAGTTTATTCCATAGGTATACCTATTTGTTTTATGTTTCCTTCTGGCACCATACTTATCCTATTGACTACAACTTCCTCTTCACTCAATGCCTTTTCGTGTTTCTCGTGCTAGGGTGACTCTAGGTGCATAGTCTATAAGTTTTCGATTTGTCTCAGTTGTCTAGAAGTTTATGCTTCTAAGTTGGCAGCATTTCGTCTGTCTCCAGGTACAGGAGTTTGTGTTATAATACTTAAATAATCAACTACATATAAACAAATAATCATCCAACAACCAAGCAAGCAATACACGCTAGCATAATGCAATCCTGAAGCTTCCATATGTGTTTCCACGTCTGTGTGCCCCATCCCACACTCGCCTTTCCACACAGACTTCCACTTACAATTACATTACACCCAACCAATGGCACAAGTGTCTCGATATCCATGGCTGCAGCTATCGCACCATTTTTAACTGAGCTCTTAGCTAAAATAGTGTGACAATGCACCCACAGACGTTTCTAAGGCTGACTCAAGACCCACAATACTGTACCGCACGATCCCAGTACAACACCGTGCGTACGAGTCCAACCAAAGAAATCGATCACTCACCAAACATGTTTCGTCATTCTCCTAGTCCAGGATTCCTCCGTACCCCTAAATCCCTATGCACCCCATCCTACATAGAGACCAAAGATACAGGCTCCTCCCAAACTCGGGTCCTGACCAAACAAGTGTGCGTTCAAACATGTTATCGGTCTCTAACCTATATCCTAAAGTCTTTTAATTTATCTATGATCCACTATGTCTTTGAGACAACACTCGGTCTCTACCTAGACCTAGGGTCATGGTGTTCAACTCCGTTGCATTACTTGTGATGTCATAGTTCCCGAATTAGACTCGTTCCTGAATAGGGTTCAACCTTCAGGGATACCCTTCTCAAGAAGAGGTCAACTGTCGGGAACACCCTTCAGTATTCAAGTCACATCTGTAATCAGTGACTTAGGTATTCTAGCATCACTTCACCTCACCTAGATCTCTACCCATGCTACCCTTTCTCAAAATCATATCCAAGAAAATTCATTTTTCAGTGAAATCAACTCTAATAAAATTCATTTTTTCAGTGAAATCTCCATTTCAGTCAAAATCATATCCGGTGAACTCAAATCTAGCCCAGTATATCATAATTCTGAGCTCTGATACGATATTTGTAACACTCCAATTTTCGGTCGGACCTCTATTCACATTTTACCTCACGTGTGGATCGTCGTCCGTCGAAAATCGAGATGCTACTAAAAGTTTTCCTTTTGTCAATATCTTTTCTTTCAAAATTCAGTTCATAACCTTTAATTCTCAAGTCGATGTCTATAAAGATATTCTGTGAAAGATAGAGAATCACAATAGCTTTACCGAATAAATCATAAGTGATGCAGCGGAATACTTTTTAAAACTATTCATTTAAACCAAAATCGTTACATAAGGAAGGTCATTGAAAGATAAAACAATTGAAGTTAAAACCAATGTAGATACATTAAAACAATCTCGTAAAGTACATAAAATAAGACTTCCAAGTCACCTATCCCAGACAACCTCCCCTTGAGGTGTCCAATCAAAGTGCGAGTCTTTTGACGTAAGTCAATATACTCTACGTCCAGGTGTACCTGAAAAATAAAGTGGGAGTGAGCTCGAAAGCTTAGTGGATCGATCCTACACATCACATGCATTATATAGACCCAATCCAAAACATTACAAGCACTTTCAAACATTAGGCGTTCAAACATTTATTTATTTTAGTCGAGATCTAAGACCGAAAGAGGGTTGAGATGCCTCTCGGTATTCCCTGTGATCTAATCAAATCTCAGAAGGTTTCAATAACCGTCTAAAATCAATCGACACTCACATCACAGTCTAAGAGAGCGTACTTACTGCAGCATCGTGCCATTTCCCAAAGACTTCGAGCTGTTACAACCAGCTCCGGGTGGAAATACCTACGATCCGCCTTGTGGCTCGACGATCTCAAGCGGTGACATATAGGAGATGTCACCACGATCCACTTTAGGCTGGTTAATCGTACCGGTACGTGGATTCTTAATAAACCATCGTCTTATTTTAGTTTTACAAACAATTTCAATCATGACAATCGTCACGCATATCATGAAAAAATAAATTAAATAATGCAAGCTATTCACATGAGTAAATAATGAAATCTAATGCATGATTTCCTATTAATGCATGCTATAAATAACAATGCACAATTTAAATAAATCATCATCCAAGCACGCCAAAACAAGTTAAATCAATTTCATAACAAAAATTCTCATACTCCTAGAACTATTTAACCAAATGTTTTGAATCTTAAATCTGTATAATACAAATGAGCAAGAAAGTTGCGCCCACCTGATTTCGTCAATCTTCAGGGCTCCTTTCTTTCTTTCGAGAACTTCGATACGCTAAAATATATAAATCTGAAATTTAACACTTAATGGCATTACTCTAAGCTTAAATAATTTCTAAGATAATTATGGAGTTCACATATTAATTTTTCAACTAGTTAAAGTGATTCTCACATTGTAGAACTCTATACATTCTAATTGAAATACTTTTAAGTTCTCTAAATTTCTTTAATTTGAATTTATAATTTTAATAATTTACTTACAAGTCTTTTTGTAGTTTTTGACTTCTAATAACTTCATCTTCGAAAGTTAAATAATTTAGTAATGTCATAATTAATATAATTATGAACAAAATAAGACTTCTAAATGACCTATGTTTAGTTGTAAACTTATCATTATTTAAAGATTAATTAATTTAATTTTATTAATTCAATTGATCCTAATGTTCAATAATGAATAAATGATCTCACGTTAAATTTATTTAATTTGAATTATTAAATAAATTTTCTAAACTAATTTTTTTTTTAATTTATTAATTTCTATTTACATCTAATTTCTAATTTTTAATTTCATTTTATTTTGGAATTGAAAATTATTAAAATAATTTCCTACTATCTAAAAATTTAAAATCTAAGACATACCTCACGTTGTCTTTTTCATACAAACGACGCCAACGACGAACTCATGTCCAAATGAACTCATGTTCAGCAATTAATCGAACTGTAAATCACGCACAAGCTAAGTTCGTCTTCTTCATCTACGTATTCGTTGTTTCCTCCTTGAACGGTTGCAGTAGCAGCTATTCATTACACACACACCTCCCCCCAAATCACGGTCAACATACATGCAAACCAAAATTTCAGTCCTCAATTCACGGTTTTAGCTTACATCTACACCACAGCCAGCCGTAGTATGAAATAATGAGAGTGCATCTTCAGCTAATGTTATTCTTCATCCCCTTTCCAGCTTCCTTCTCTTTCAATGTCCTTAATCCAGAAATCCAACTCTCTGTTCGTCATTCCTTGTCTCCAAAAAACAGAGCACCAGTAGTGGCAGTTTTCTTCTCCACTTCCTTCTTGTCCATTCGGCCACCATGGAAGCAACTCCCCTGTTTTGTTCATCGTCTCTGCATGGTCTGGTTGAAGCCACGATGGCAGTAGCAGCATGTTCTTCTTTCCTTCGTTCCACCAGTCCACAACAATAGCTGCCGCAATAACAGTAGCCGAACACCATTACTCTGTTCTCCTTTCTTCCCCCTGTTCTCTGCTA
>JAJIYU010008363.1:0-18043 GCA_030144865.1 Tinospora cordifolia | reverse complement strand
TTTCTGTTTCAAAATACTAAAAATATAAATAAAATAAAAACTATCACAACCTCGTTTCTGACTTTTTTTTATTTATGAATGAAGTGGTTAAATAGTATAGATAGAGGTTGCTTCGGGGAAGGTCAGAACACTGTAAAGATGGTGCTTGTCACTGCAATGTTCATGCAAATAATGAACAAGAAAATACAGTTTTCAAGTTTTCATTTCCATCATGTTCAATTTTCAGTAACTGCACCGTTCGTGTAGATTTGCAAAACAATAAATATGCTTGCTGCAACTATGGGAGAAAACAACGGTTTCTATTGTATTGACCATAGCCTATAGCTTCACTACTAGCACACGTATACACAAGGCATGAGTCAGTCCAATTGAGGATAGTGAGGAAGTTTAATAGATTCTGGAAAGTAAATGCATTAATAAGTAACAAGTCTCTCAGAATTCACATAGAAAGCAATGAATTGAAGGATATTACTCTACCAGTTGAGCATTACTTCAATTCTAAGATGAAAGAAATATCATACATATTGAGATTCAATCAAGGATTTTATGGTGACTAGCACAATCACAGCAACAAGCTGGGCCTTCTTAGGGATACCCATTCTACAAGCAGATGCCGAAGAAAATATGACTACAGTGGCATGCTCACATCCGGTCTCTGGGTGTTGAAAGACGAAGTTAGATTATAGAGAGAACCAACACTGAAAAAAAACCAAAAATGGGGTTCCGTAAGATATGATTAGTGAAGCCTCCTGACCCCACATCAAGCCAGTCAGCTGTCATCATCCAGTTACCCAAACTTGCTATGATGGCAAAAAGCAACCTCATTACTTTTAAGCGAGGCGAGCCAACAAAAAAAAAAGAAAAAAAAAAGAAAAAGAAAAAGATGGGACACATTTTTTGCTCATCCAGACAATTAAGTTCAGAGGTGAAATTATTTTTTCACAAAATTCATCAAGAATATTTTTCAAAAAATACACTTCCTAAATTATGCAATTCAATTCAAAAGGGAGAATCCTTACCTAAAAACCTAAAATGGATGATGGATCCCCACCAAGGCTCTGGAAATGCTTATTGAAGAACAAATGCCAATTAAAAATAAAGGATTCTCGACTTCTATTATCAGGCAGGTGAAAAGCAAACGTCAAGTTTATTTACAGCATTCAAATAAAAGAAATGAACAAAGGAGACAAATTTGTTCCTTATGACAATGCATGCCATACTTATTTATTGCTTCAAAATCCAAATGCATAAAAGGCTAAACACATGCATGAACAGGTGAAATACTTCCAGGAAAGTGTGATTATACTATCAATTCTGACATTTTATAAGTAAAATATTGAACTGCATTTAGAGCACAGAAAAATCTAAAGAGGGGTTGAAGAATCCATATGCATAACTATTGAGGTTTAATATAAAGCTTTAGATCATATAGTAGCATCTAATTCATAAAAAGCTTAAGGAATGTTTGAACAGAACAAGCAAGGAGCAAAATTCTTAGAAGAACTTACATACCTTCACAACAATTTATCAATGCTGGTGCAGAGAGTATTCTTGGGCACAGCACCAATGATTGCATCTTTTTTCTCACCTTTCTTGAAGATGATGACAGTAGGTATGCTCCGGATCCCATACTCTGTTGCAATGGAAGGGCTCTCATCGGTGTTCAGTTTGTAGCACTTGAGTTTCCCTGCATACTCTACTGAAAGTTCACATATTATTGGTAGAATCATTCGGCAGGGACCACACCAAGGAGCCCAGAACTCAACCAGCACAGGAAGATCAGATTCAAGAACTAGTGACTTCCATGTTTTATCATTAACAATGGGCACTGCAAAAGAAGAACAAACAAAACAAAACTAAAACAAAGCGAAAAGAATGACAAAGTCATGTGAAACATAAAGAAAAGAAGCGAAGTAAATTGAAGCATGATTCTGACTCAAAACACCTAGATCCAAGGGCAGGTTACTTCTAAGCACTAGATCCATCACCATCATTCCATAACATAGCAGTTAATGGGGTTGGGAGTTTTCTAACTAGGCTTTAGCCTCTTTAGAGGTTTCATTTTTCTTTTTCCCAAAAGATGTGTTCTCAGATCATCCCCTCCTTAAAAAGCTCTCAGCATAAATCTCTGGCAATGACTCATACCCAAATTGTTGCAGCACAAGTAATTCTAATGAAGACTCTTTTTTACCATATCCTTCGACATCTAGCTGGTCTTAATGCATTTCTCTTGGGTTTCTTTGAGTGCCCTCAATAGATTACTCATAATCTAATGGTTTTTGGCTATGGATGGTCCATCTTTCTCGTTTAGCAGGTTGAGCAACTAAGCATTACTGAAGCTTGCTCCACAGTCTCCTCTTGGTGCATTTGCTGTTGCACAAGAGGAGTTCAACATAAAAATGTGTAAAAGAAAATCTTTTGGTAGTTCAAAATGCCAAGGTACTACTTTTCTTTACATAATATTTTCCTAAAGTGTGAGAATCTTTATTTCAGATTAGTAGATGGACACATAGTGTCACTTGAATTATTCAAAAAGTACTTTGGCTAGTATCATTGAGTTTATAATCATTCATGTTTGTTTTCTTAATTCAAGAAAAGATAAACATTGTGGCTACGAAAGGGATAAAAGAGATATCCCTTATGCCCGAACAATATTCCACATCCCAGCCCATTCCTATGGTTACATGTTATGACCTCAGTCTTAACATGAAGTCATCCCACCAAATAAGGATAAGGATAATTTCTCATTTTGCAGCCATGGATAATGCTCAGATTGACTTAGACTTTTGCTTGCCTTTTTTAAACACTCATTTGAACAATACAAATTAAATTATTGAATCCTCACAATGCTTCCAGCATCATAAAAACTTCTGGAAAATTAAAAATGTTGAAGTTGAAGTCTTGTAAAACATTTTCATCAAGCAAAAATGAGGAATTAGAAAATCAATCGTGTTGAAGTTTAAGTTGTCTAATTTGTTCAACGCACTCAGAGGTAAGGAAATTTGAATTTAAAACCATATCATACCGATCAAATGCCAAGTCACATAACTTAAATGGTTCTGAAAATCCACCAAATGAAAATTTTTCATAATAATCCCAAAAAAGTTCGTATATAAAAATAAAATAAAAAATAAAAAAAAAATTCAGTTGTGCGCCTAGAAAGGGATGAGTACAGAACAACATTGTGCTGGTGCTCTGAAATTTGATTCGTATAAACATGGTAGCACATGCCTCGGAACAATTCTTCCAGGAAGCCAAATATGTGTTCTCCACTTGTGACATCCAGATGCTATCCACATTATGTTTTAATCAAACAGTAACAGTTGCGGTCTCATAGGCACAACCTACCATGTTAAAGAGACATGCGACTATGAACACTCCTCTAGTATGTCGCATATCGCAATTAGCGATTCAAACACCGATCAAATTTCCCAGATTTCACTATAAATCTATTAAGAAGTCTAGCAAACCAGAAAGGCTAAGCATTTCTATCAAAAATCACTTTTGTAAAATCTTTTTTTCCTTTCTTTTCCCTTAAAATAACTTTACCAGATAACACACAAAAATTGGATTAGTCCACAATAAACCAACAAATCTCTTCAAGTACAAGGCAAAAACAAAACAAGAAGCCAAAACCAGAATTCTAACCGTCCACAGCGGTATCCTTAGTCTCGCAGACGATTCCACCACCTCTTCTTCTCGAGCTAACTGAAGAAGCAGACATCCGCCTCGGCGACTGCATTTGGATCTTCAAGCCTCTGAACTCCGGCAAACAAGCCGTGTTTCCACTTCCAGAAGCAAGAGCCGAAACCGACGCAATGACCTTTCTCGGAGACGATCGAAATCCGTTGGCGCGTGGGACCGTGACCGACTCGAGTACTGCAGCCATTGGAACAGATGAAGCGACGATGCGAAGCGAGCCGAGAAATGAACCAGCCAAATGCGGATTGGAGAAGATTGGCTTGCGAAAGGTCTGAAAGGAAACTCCAAGTAAGAAGCAAACGAAGACGAAGAGAATTGTAGTTGCAAGTAACCTAGAAATCAGGAGTTGCGGCAGAAGAAGTTTTTGATTGGTTTTTATTGTTTGGGCGTAGATAGCGTGAGCAATGGAATAATCTACAGCGTTGGTCGCGTGTATCTCTTTTTAATGTTCGTTACTCGAGAACGTGACACGTAATATTTTCTAAACACTTTTAACTAGATTTTATTAAAAGACCTTTTTTATGTAATTTTATTAAAATTTAACTAAATCTATCAAAAATGATATAATTTAGATGTAATACATTTTTTAAATAGGGTAAGAATACCATGTATAAGTTAGAGTGGGAATTCTCATAATAATTTTAAATATAAAAATAAGATTGGTAAAATTTTTTATGTAATTTTATATAAAATTATTTACTGTTTCCACTTCTGTGCCCGCGATTAACTCCAGCCAAACCACTAGTAAAATTACTTAAAAAAAAAAAAAAACTAGTATTTCTTAGTGGGGCAACTTTCTATTTTCTAGTTTTTCTTCTAAAACCACAACAATCTTTATGGTAGAATTTAAAATAAACACATTTGTGAGATTTGAAAAAGAGTTATCATCTATCAATGTTTTCATGGTTAAACTTAAATCAATTATTAAGGAAGCATGTGATGTACCAGATATGACAAAATTATATTTTAATATAAGAATGTTATAAAATTAAATTAAATGGGTTATGTCATAAACAAGTCGTATCATATATATATTATAAACGGTAGTGTCGTAAATAGTTCGTGTCATAAACAGATCGTGTCATAAATGGATCGTGTCTTAATTGTGTTTATAATCGTGTACTTGTATATGATCTATTTAATTTTTTATAATTAATTTTTAAAATAACTTTTTATAAAAAAACATTAATAAAAATATAAAACATATTAAAAATAAATTAAAATTTTAAAAATTATATCTAAAAAATAAATAAATAAAGTACAGTATCAACAAATTAATAAATATATTAATTTTAAATTAACTTATTTATAATTTATCTCTTAACTTATATATAATAATATTAAATGTGTCATTTTCGTGTTTATCAGATTAACATATTTATTATTCGTATTTAGTTGTATCTAATCGTGTTTGATCCGTTTTGATCCAAACTCGTTTACGCTAAACCCAAATTCGTTAACTTCATGTCATGGTTTTATCGAATTATTGTGTTGTGTCACAAATTACCACCTTTAGGGCATCCCCAGCGCACGTTTGATGACGCTTAATGGAGCACCACACGGACGCAAAAAGCGCTAAGTGCTATTCCTCTCCTCTTATGAAGGTTTGCAACGCATTTAATGCGTTAATTAATTTTTTTTTTTTTATAAAAATATTGGCCAAGTGCTCGATTGTCCCCAACACATTAAATGAACGTTCGGGATGCCCAAAAATTAAATTGAGGGGAAAAAAGAAAAAAAGCAAAAGAAGAAAATACGGTTTGATTAAAATATTTATCTAATCATATTAGAATAAAATGAAAGTGGTAGGTCCATGTTAAATATAACTCTATGGTATTTACCACCAAATATTAGACTTGGAAGTAAAACTAATATATTTTCTTTTCAATCCTTTATACCAAACATCTAATAAGTTCACATATCTTCAACTTTTATCCCACAATTACATCTAGACCCTATTATTTACAAATATAATAATAAGATCCTTTTTATTCAGCAATACATTGGTATGAAATAGCCTTGATATCAGGCCTAAAGTTCAAATCGCTTTAACTTAAAACAAGGGTGCAACAAATTACGAAATAATTTAATAAGTTAAAAATAAATATAAAATTAAAAGTATGGAGTTTGAATTTTAGGTATGAAAAAAATCATTTAAAATAAAATTATTTATTTAAGACCTTATAATATCTCGAACAGCAATTAATACATCGTCCAAAATAAGAAAAAAAAAAAAGTATAGAACCAGAACCGATTGTTAGGTTGACAAATTTAACGAAGAGATAAACAAAAAATAAAAAAAAACAAAAACAAAAAACAATAATGATTCTCTTACTATTAACAATGGAGGCACAAGCAAAAAAAAAAAAAAAAGCATTGATGTATTTAGAATTTCTTTTGACAATTATTTGGTTGAATACCAAAAAAAAAAAACTTTCAGCTAATTATTCATTAAATTTGTGCTAAAAAAATATTTATATTCTTTTATTTAGAAAGAAAATAATGTGCTAAAATAAAAAGAAAACTTTTATTTGTATATTTTTTCTAATTAAACATGAAAAAATTTGCAAAAATTTATAATATATTTTTCAAACTAACAAGCACCACCATAAAAGCATTCCTAGCGCATTAAACAAATACTGAGGACAATAACTATTCGCATTAACTTTTTTATAAAAAAAAATAAAAGATAAAGGTCTGTACGCATTAAATGCGCTACAGATTCTGTTAAGAGGAGAAGGAAAGCGCTGAGTATTCGGCGTAGACTGAGTGCTCGACATCACTAAACTCGTGCTGGAGATGCCCTAAGATTGGCCAAAAAAAGTCACTATAATATTTGTATCGTATCCTCGATATATATATTTAAATGTATTACCTATATACAATGTTATATATACATATTTAAACATATTAAATCAACCATATGTGATATTATTATTCCGTAACATTAAAAAAATAAAAATAAAAATAAAACTGGGGTTTATCAGCCGAGTCAATCCGTCCAAAGACTCCGATACCGAAACCGGTGCCCAAAACAGAAAAGAAAATGGCGATTCAGTGGTCTGCACGCAATCTAATAACACTGGCGCCACTGAGAGCGCGGGATTTGGCGAACACGCTTTCAGTGACTCCCACCAAAACCCAAACGAAACCGAGGTTGAAAATGGAGTTGCATTTAGGACTCTCTAATCGCGGCTCGATCTCGTCCTCAACATCTTTTTCAACTTCGCCGCCTACGACAGAGCTTACCAGAAGAAGCGAGACGACTATTACGTTACAAGAATGGCAGGGTTGGGGCACAGCTTCGGAGATTCCCGCTCTGGTCGCGGAGGTTGTTCAGAACTTGAAGGCCTTGGAAGAAGATACGGATGATCATATGAGATTTGGCGGCCTTGGAGGAAAGCTTCAGGTGAAAATTCTTTGATTCTTTTTCTTTTGGTTTTTTATTTTAGTTTTCTTGTGTTTGGCGCTGCTTTCTTTGTGCGCGCGTGTTAGCTCGAATTTGGGTTCAAGATTGGATTTCTAGTGGGGATAAAGGAAATGTATCTATTATTTACGTGTTCTTTAATTGGATTTTATTTGATTTTATTTTTATTTTTAAAGCCACGGTTTGGATTCCTAATTGGATAATTTGTTTTGATTTTGATTCGGTTAAACTGTGAATCAAATTGGGAATCTCAATCATGCCACAGCTGCAGGCATGATCAAGACATAGGGAAGATCGTTACTGATAGACCATAGGCTGATTTTTTGGAAATTAATGCAAGTACAGGGGATTGAGGTGTGAAATGAACAAGTGTTCAGGCCACTTCATGTGATATTGTAGATTCACTTATCCATGGTGCCATGGACTCGAGAGTTTTCGTTACTTCTTCTATGTTTTTCATTTCCAGGGAAACTTCAAGGTTCAAGAGGATAAAAAGCACAGGGCAACATACCAAGCTCTAGTTGATTCTGAGAAGAAGCTCCAGTTCTTTTCTGCCCGACAAATAGCATGTCGTTTACTTGGAAGTAGGGGATACCTTTGTCAGAAGGTAGCTTTGTTTATAATATTTTTCCCTGTCTGTTTATTTAATCGTGAATGATGCGATTATGGTGAGAGGAATTTAGTATGGTTTTGCTTAGTTTTGAATTCTAATTATTTTACAGTGTTGGCTTGCTTTGGAAGATTGCATGTGTTCAAAAGTCATTCCCTCTGCACTTTGGAATGGAATGCGGTTCTGGTTGTATATGCATCCTAAGGTTTGAAAATTTTTCTTGTTGCATATTTCTATATATGTAGATGTTTTACTCCATGAGAAATTAGTCTTCATGGACATGGTTTTCAATTGTTCTTCACTATTCGACAGGATTTTCTACGCCAAAACAATACTGGAAAATTGTTGTGGCAAGTATTTGGGGTGCAAGCTGCGACGTTGTGCCTTTATGGGATTCGTGAACATGAAGAAATCATGTGGGATGCCTTCAAGTGTGCAGGTTTCATCAATCTTACTCGTGACCAATTTTTTTTCCCAAATTGGAGTTAGTAGGATAAGATCTTAAATTGATGTTTTCTTCAAATTTATAATCTGTAAATATAGTATATAGTTCATTTCTAACGTGTGACCAGAAGGTCCAAAATGATCAAGAAAGCAAAACCTGCTAGCTAAACAAGTTAAACATAGGAGTCCACTCATGTTGGTAAATTTAAGAGTTTTTCAGCAAGTGTTGAGTCTTAGTTACAGGTTGGAGCACATCATTTATCAAGATGTGTTTTTAAGGATTCATATGAATTCAGATGTCTGTTGAATCTAATTAGGGGGGAGATTTTTTTCTATACCAGATATAATATTGACTTCAAAAGTTTTCTTCCACTAATTTCAATGGACAAGTGGAAAGGGAGCATTGGTACACTACGATATATAAATGTGATACAAAGTAGGACGAGGTTATAGGAAAAATGGAAAAATTGTTTAGTAATTGCATCAACTCAACAAAATCTTTTCCAAGTCAATGGAATCAGCTACGTGACCAATTTTCTATGGCCGTTTCAGGAAAACCAAAATAATTTTTGTTGGAAAATGAAAATAATAAAGGACACAAGAACATAACATGATTAAGCTCTATGGCCTACCCACTGGAGAAGAAAAAAGAGTACTTATTCACTGTCTCAGTGTGAGAGCACATATATATAGATGTATAAAGCCTATATTCTTTACAATTTAGCACAAGTTATAATGATGACTTATTTAAGTAATCTTAATGATATTTTTTTGCTTGCAATCCACTAATTGATATTTTCATCATACTGATTGATTCACAATTCACTGATTGATATTTGTAATCCACCAATTGATATTTGCAACCCACTAATTGATATTCACAAATACCATTGCTTGCTATTTGCAATTCCACTTATTAATCTCTTCTCCACAACAATTTTGAACCCTACTTGAGTTTATTCTCACTGTTATGCACAGAGATCGTCTTATTGGTGGAACACAAACAGTACAGTCGAATTTGGGATTTTTAGATTTAATTTAGGTGTAAATGATCCAAGATATAATAAACTGGACTAGTCAATTATACTTTATTCTTTGATGGTTATCCTACTTATTTATTTTTAACTATAATCCTAAATTTATTTTCCCCCTTATAGCAACACATTATTCCTATTAGTTTCTTCAAATTCATTTTATCTTGTTACTGATAGAGAACAATTCTAATTCAGGGAAAAGCAAGGTTTGGTGCCTCTATCCTAATAAGAATGCACCTGTGAAGTCAGTTAACGATATCTCGTCTTATGCATCAACAATGGGCTCATACTTATACCCACCAATGGTATTGTGAACTTATCCATTCATTTTTTTAATTAATATTAAAATTGACACAGAGAACATCCATATGCATGGTAAACACCCTTAGGAAGTGAGAGTTTTAAGTTCAAACCTGACCCTGGTTAGTCGATCCCCACTGATTACATGTTGTGTGTAGAAAGGACGGTTTGGCATGCTATTTAACTGCCTACCAATCTAGCTAATTTGCAGTGTACTTCAGATCTAATTTGTATGAGTAAAACATTATTTATGAACATTTTTGTATTTATGTGAACTTTTTGACCTTTAAAGAGTATCTTTGAATTGAAATCTGTTTTTACTGCTTGCTTGTCTTTATTCCTAGTAATTTCACGTGTTAGTGTGGAAACATAATCATGAGATGGTTTCCATTTCTATAAATGGAGGGGAACATAAACGAATTTGCTCATATATTTCTTGATGTACTTTTGGATACTCTTAATTTGAAGTCTTTTCACTTCTTTCAGTTCTCCAAGGTGGTAACATTCCTGTTGGTTCTAATCACAGACAAATGAAGAAAGATCATTGCACTTTATTTTGTTTGATGGCACATGGAGCAACTCCGCTGCTATGTTCAGGCGTTTGAAGGTAACAAAGCAAATAGCACTGTTGTTATTATCACCATAATTCTGAATCTATATGTGTGCTTGTGGAAGATTTAAAAGCAGAAACTAATGCTTTGGCAGCATTGTCAGCAATATACATTATGAAACATCAACAAAATGGCACCAACGGCAAAATAACCAAAAGCCTGGCTCACAATCTGGATATAGCAATAGATAACCTACACACATAATATTTCTTCCAAGCTAGAACTAAAACTCAAAATATTAGAATAACAATGGAAAAGATGTTTACTCTTAGCCTCAAACAACAAAAAAGAAGAAGAAGAAGAACAGTTGCAAGCACTTTTTGTTAATTTGGGTGTTAATTCGTCATTATGATTTGGCTGCAATTTGGGTGTTGATTTGGAGAGCTTTGACTTGCGCATAACTTGAAGGTTCAATTTAGGCGTGATTTGGACCTGCATTTTGGGCAATTAAGGGAATCATGATGTAGGTGATTTGGGACGTTGCAATGTGCACAATTGTGACTGTGGAGTTAAAAATTAAGGGTATAGTGGGACTGTAATTTGGGGAGTGTGGCAATTGGGATGTGGATGATTGGGATTTGAGGAGTATAATAGGATAGTATTTAGAAATAAAGGGTACTGTAGAATTCTTTTTCAAAGTTCCTACTTGGGCTATAGCCCTGGTAAGCCACAACATGACTACACCTCTGAGCACATGCATTTTAACCTCATTGCTTCTAGTGTTCTAATTTTTTGGGATTTGCATCGGTGCTTATGTCAAAGTTTTATTTGCTTGTATGAAGATTTTGGTAATAGGAATTATTTAGTTATTCTACTATTTACTTCCACTCTTTTCAGATGAACTGTTTGTTGATGAAATTAGAAAGTCAGAACTAACAGTTATTATTTCCAATTACTTATAAAAAAGAAGAGGTTGCTGAGCAACTGATGGACAATACTACTGGTGGTTCCATGTTGGAGATGTGCTTCATTTCTTCTGGTGTCATCTGACCACTGTTTTTATCAAAATTCAATGGACTTCTTGTACAAAATTCCAACAAGATAAAGCTTTAAATGGTAATTTCGATATCTCATGAAAACATATTGTAATAAATGGTGTGTTGCAGGAACAGGCAAAGTTAGTGTGGGGTGAGGACCTTCTTTGCCTTTCTCTGGCAACACTTGGTGCATCCCCAATGCATCGACTTCGGTGAGATTCCTGAAGTTAACTACTATTATAATAAGAAATTCATGCTCATATTTAAAATTTTCCCATTCCTTTGAACAAATAAAATATCTATGAGCAGGCCCCAGCCTTCTTGGGACCGTACTTGTACAGCAGCAGCAGCTGCAGGTCTTCTTTCAGAGCTACACCTCCTTCCTGAGTTTAATTCATTCAGATTGGATAAACAAGCAGAAGCTGTGGAGGATGTATTGGAGGTTCTACTGAATGCTCTTACAGGTCGTCGCTTACGCATGGGCAGGTCCATCACGCGTACAGTAAGACACACCAGCAACATTTGTTGACCTATCAAAGATTTAAACAATCTTGAACAAGAGCTCCGGTTATGTGCAAGAAGTGGCAGGTATGCATTTGATTCACATATAACAACGTTGAAAACTACAATTTTTTGCTAGATTTTTCTTGGTTGAAACTCCAAATTAGCCTTAAAGTTTGTTTCAATAGAATCCATCAAATCACAGTTCTTATCATTACATATCCTGTCGTGACTTAACTCGTAGAAATTATTTTATACCGCATATACCAGAAGTTTCTTATGTTGGGCAGAGGAGTCGTAGGCCTATAAACTATTTTCAGAAACAGTGAACAATTACTAGATCCTGCTCTTATCTAGAAAAGTAAAATTTATCTAGCTTTCTTCGATCTTATCTAGAAAAGAGAAATCTTCCAAGCTTTCTTTGCCTAGCTTAGCAACACACAGATTGTTGCTTTTGTTAAATATCCCATGGACACCATGGTCTGTCTGTTTGCTCGATTACAAGTCCTGTGGTACTGTCTTCCAAAGCTTCACTGTGAAGACAAGGGTGTGATTGATATTGAAATTTATCATTTTGTTTTATCCTTTCTGTTTGAAATGATGACAGCAAATGTGCCCTTGCCTTTATTTGATGCATTGGCTTGTATCACTTGTATTTGCTTGTCTGTTGGTAGGTAGCCCATCTGACCTTTTTTTTGTTGCTTTCTTAGTTGTTTGTTTCTGGCTATCAAGCACCAGACTTACATGGTAGCTAAACTTTCCTTTTTTTCCTTTTTTTTAATTGTTATTATAATCTTCAAAAGGGAGCTTTTAGAATAGAGTAAAAATTTTATATGTAAGTTCATAATTATAATTATGTGAATAGATTCATTGGCATTTAGAAATGAAATAGTCATTGACGAGTCAATTTTAGTTTTTGTTTTGTTTTGTTTTTTTTTTTTTTTGATAAAAGCTCATTTAAACATTAAATCAATGGGTATCAAGGAGTTGTGTTCCTCCTTATCTTGACTCGAAGATGTTGTTGGCTAATAAGTGGTAAGAATAATCGTGAACTTAGACCTTTAGGGTGGGTTTGCTTGTGCCTAACACTGATGTAACAACCATTTTTACTGTGTGGGTCATGAAAGAAAAATGTAGTAGTATGACACATTCAGTGCACAAAGCTTTGGTCCAACTTGTGATGGAAGAAATTTGACCATTGCGCCATTTCAAACTCTCTAATGCCACTAATTTTTACATTTACGTTCATTTTTAAAATGTTCCATAAGAATATTTGATGATTAGATTGCTTGCTAATTTGTTGAGCCTTGTGTTGAAATAAGTGGGTCACACCCTAACTTGTCTAAGAATATCTGAAATTAATTTTTAATGACTTTCGACCCATTTAGCTATTGAGTTCAAGCCAATGGCTCGATAGTTTTTTTCTATTATTTGACTTGAAAAAAGGTGTTTTTGGTGATGTCAGTTTGACAGTTTCCCCATAACTTTAGGGGGGGTCAATGTGGCCCTATAAGCTGCAAGATATTCTTTTAATACTGTGCCGGATAATGTTTTAGTTGCAACCAAACAATTCCAAACAGATTGTATTATTGCTTTCATTATTATATAGCTTGAAAGTAGATGCAACTAATGGGTAACGGGCACTGAATCAAGTCAAAAGCTGAGAAAAGTATTCCCTGGAGAGAACTTTTTGATATTGTAAAGGGTCATTTGCTATGTAAACTGTGATATTTGGATTTACATCAAACCTGTCTTGCAAAGGGTCGGTGAGGATATTAAGGGATCCAAAAGAAAAAAAAAACAGAGAATTGCCTTCCGTTTGACCAACTGGTTTAGTTAATGTTGGTACCTTCTGGTCTTCTTAATTTTATATTCTAAATTTAATGGTATTTGGGCTTCTTTGAGTGTTCAACTATTCCCACACTAGCCAAATTTTATAAAAACTGGTCCAGTTTTAGAGGAAATAACATTCTTACTTTTTTAGTAGTTAATTCTACTACTAGTTTTATCAGCACTTATTATCTTATAGAACTTTTAGAGATAGATCAGACTTGTTTCTTACCCATTGATGTTGGCAATGGAGAGTGACTCACTTGAGATAATAGAAGGCATCTTTATTTACCTGTGGTATGAAGAGAATTGTCACCACCCATTTAAAGGTGACTACCAATATCAATAAGCTGATGCATGACCATTAAGCTTTTAAAAAAATATGAAAAAAAAAATGAAAAACATTCGTGGTCTATGGTATATGCCGTGTCAAGTCCCTCGCAAAAAGGCAAAACCAACTTGCAAAAGAGCAACGAAAGCAAGACTGCAAGAAAGGAATGATGAGAGCCTGAGATAACCGACCCAATCCCATCCTTTTCCTTCTTGTTTTATTTCTTACAACATAAATAATGCTTATCTGACCGCACCACATCTTGTCTACAGCAAAATAACGTAAGAAATAGTAATTAGATTCAAAAGCAAGCCACAACTTCCCAGTTAGGGCATGTTCAATGCTCTTATGTCGTTTTTTTTTCACAAAAAAACAAAAAAGAAAATAGTTAATATGTGATCAATGTCAAAAGACTTTAAAAATAGACAAAAAAGAAAATAGTTAATATATATATATATATATATATATATATATATATATATATATATATATATTCGTAAAGTGTTAAATATTTTTTAATTAAATCAAAATAAACTCAATATTTGTTTATTTAATATGTAAATAAATGATTGCTTGTTAGTATTTAAAAATAGACAACAATATTAACAATTTTTACGTCTTTTATCACCTTCATTAAATAGTAAATGGTGATTGTAGTATAACAAAAGCATTGATGTTCATTTATTCTTACTGATATTTATTTTTTTTTAAGTTCATAATTGTATTAATAGTGCTCTTAATCTTTTCTTAGAATAATGCTGGGGTTATGTTTAGTGCTTTAGCTTAATAGTGATTGATGAAAGTTGTATTGCAAAAGTATGCTTTAATTTATATGATATTTATTTTTATAGTTCATATTTTTATTACAAATGCTCTCAGTTCTTAAAATAATGCTAATTGCACGTTTGGTACCCTAGCATAATAATGAATCATGATAGTTGTAATGCAAATGTTTGTTCTAATTTGATGTTTATTAATCCCAAATAAATATTTAATTTTTCTTTTTTCGTTCATGATTGTATTGAAAATATATTAATTGTCGTTAAAATAATGCTAAAGGTACGTTTGGTGGCAATATTATTTTCTATAATCATTATTCAAATGAGAAGTTGGTTCCGTAATATAGCACAAAGTTAGGAATTTTCTGAGTTAAGACATCATTGCTTGTTCTTTTGGGATTCCCTAATAAACGGAAAGAAAATTGAAGAAACCAAAAAAGCCCTATATTGAATACAACCTACTTTGCCTGAAAGGGATTCCACTCTGGCCCTTTGAAATGGGACACGGAAATTCCCTTAATATGTTCAGCCCCAAATGCTAAGGAAGATTCCTTCTATGCTCTCTTATGCAGTAATTTTGGTAGAAAGTGTCAGCATCCACCCGAGAAAGAAAATTTCAAAATGGTTGAGCTGACATGGAATTATTAAACAAATCATACACTGACAGCCATTAATGGGTAAATGGGTAAGCCAATTCCCTTGCGGAAAGGGGAAAAATAAAAAAGCAATACCGCAATTGCAAGAAACCACTAGTAAACAAAACAATCCAGACAAAAGAGGAGGAAAAGACAAGATACTAATGACGACTTCTTCAATTCAAGAGTTTCTTCTATTACCACACTAATCACGCTGAAATCTTTCACCATATTTTAACTTCAAACATTGTATCATGACAAGCTTGATGGTTCCATTGCCATTGGGCAGCAGTTTTCGCCACAAGCGAGTCACATCAGTTTTGACTTCAATTCTGTCCTCATAAAAACCCTAATTAGTTTCCAAGAAAGTAAATTTAGCTTTAATGCACCCTGTGAATCGATCTGGCAAATTGAAAGGTGAGATGATATCAACCTCTCACGCAACTCATTCACATGTATTATGCGCTGTTAAAACATTAGATTATTAACAATTGAAAAAAAAAAAAAAAAGAGGAAAGAAAGAAGAAGATGACTAAATTACAATTTCGGAGAACCTTACAGTTGTTTTTTGTTTTTTTGTTTTTCCCTTGCACAAAAACTGAACGAGACTTGCTCAGCACACTTCTCTCTCTCTCTCTCTCTATCACTTCAAAAACACAGGAATTAGCTTGGATTCTTGATGAAAGCTTGCTTCATCTGTGAGCAGTAACCAACGTTTCAATGAACCTCAAGCCATCAAACCTCGGAGCAAATTTCTCCGTCGAGGCTGTCAATTTCCTCGTAGATGAATTTTCTCGATCCTCGTTTGATCCAACTTCCTGATAGGTCCGAAACATTATGAAGTTCAAAAAAAAATAATAATAAAAATAAACAATCAAGATATCAAAGAAGAAGAATATACGAGATGTATGAACAATTATTCAATTGATCTTGATCTAATTAGTCCAAACAGATCATCTAACTCAGACATTCAGCTCCGCCAGAGCTCACCATGAGTCTCACATCCGCTGCTTAATTCTATCAACATCTCAATATGAAAATTTTAAAAAATAAAAAATAGAAAAAAAAGGACCATTTTAATTGAACACCAAACAGAACTCCAAAAAATTAAACAAACAAACCAAAAAAGCAGAAATTCTCGAACAAATAGATCAATCAACTAACACAAACCAAAGCACACAAGCTCCACGCTCCCGAGACCTACCTGCTGCGACGAAGCTTGCATCTTCGAATTGCCGAAGAAATTCGGCGACGAAGAAGAAGGAGAAGCAGAGATCGCAGTAGCAGAAGCTGCGGCCATGGAAGCCATGAACACTCCAGACTTCTTCATTCTTTGAATCTCTCTTTCTTCAAAGTCGAATAATCGATAGGTTTTTACAGAATTCTCTGATCCAAAATCGAGATTTTCAAGGAGGAGAGAATCGTTTCTAGAAATTCTTCTCTTCTCTTCTCTCTGAGGAGTTGCGTTCTGCAATTGTTGTTCGTTGAATATATATATAAGCAGACACACAGAGGATCAGAGTTTTATTTGTGGGTCGGATGGGGTAACTTCGAAAATTTACGCGGCAATTATTTCCTCGATCTTTTAGTTGTGGAATTTACGGTTTTGGCCTCATTCTTATCCTTTTCAACGGCCACCTAGCTTCGTATTAAAACAAAAAGTAGTTAAATTCATGAATAAATTTTTGCATTTAAAATATATTAAAATTATCAAAGTTCGTTTAATTTATAATGTCTTTAAAAATAATATTTACGATTTGTTAAAAAAGAATAAATTATTTAAAAAAAGTAAAAGTTATTTTTTAAGTTTTATTTTTATTATTTTTTTCAATTGTATTCTTCTATTTTGAATTTAAAAGTAAATACAACTCTCATATATTTTTAAATTCACATCATGCACAAGTTCTAAAGATTTGCCCAATAATATTATATAACGGGTACAAGATTTCTTCATTAGAAGAGGCTAGTGTAAAAAAAAAAAACAATTCAAATAAATTTGAATAGCCTTATTCAAAAATAAAATTTGCTTTAAAAAATTAATGTTCAAATTTTAAGATGGATTGCCTTCATTAGTAGTAGGAGATCATGATAGGAGAGTCAAAGATTTAATGTGGTCAAAATTTAATTTAAAATAAATATTTATAAATAAGATGTAAGAGAAGTACTATAAGAAAATAAATTATAAACTTCTTCGTACATTCTAAAAGATAATAAATATACTCTATTTTTCCCTGAAATATACTCTATTTGGCACGGGGAGAGGGTATTTAGGTCAGTACAGCCAAATTTATGTGTACAATACCCATTTAGCGAGAGGGCAACTTGGGGATTGCAGTTAAGTACGGAGGAATTGCCGCGGCATCTCGAGGAGCCGATTTTTCCTAGACGACTTTCTGCAACAACCAAGTCTTCAAAAGATGATATTTCCAAGTCGCATTCGATCTCGCACTTACACGTGTATGGATCAAGATATCCCCACGTAGACAGACCCATTGTCCACTAATTAACTTGCGAGCGACGTGGTGGGTAAGAAGAAGGAAGAGAGAGGTCTTCATCTGTTTAGCCCTTTAAAATACCACAATCGCCCTTAATAAACATTCCAAATCACCACAATATTTTTTTTTTCTCAATCGTACACGTGGCGAAACCGCATGAAACGGGTATTCTCGTCCTTTCGGATAGCAATTTCAATGGAACCGCTAGATTTTTTATTAATTCAGCGCGTGTCGCGAATCGGAAATAGCTGGCTACGAGATGGATCAACCACTACTCTAGTAACACGTGGCAGAAAACTATCGTTTTTTCTGGAATAAGTGGGACGGCGGAGGTACGTGGCGGGTTTAACCTTAAACATCCAAAACA
>JAJIYU010008362.1:0-18118 GCA_030144865.1 Tinospora cordifolia | reverse complement strand
ACAGTTGATTTATGCTCAAAAGACGGTTGATTGCCAACTCCACCCAGTAACCATAAAAGATCAACTGGCATTCCATTTCCAAGAAAACAAAAATACAAGGAAGAAAAGGATAATGCAGGGTGGAATCTGAGCTACAAAATTATGTGCAAATCAACCTACCTAAGAGGTGGCAAAAATGGAATGGGTAAAACATGGTTCCTGCGATTCTACTCTCTCACGCAATTCATTCACTTTCCAAAGATCATGCCAATTCATCTTTAGGATCCTCCCCGAGCAAGTCATCGTAAGCAACAGGGACCCGTATCCGGTTCAGAACAGAGGAGCGTTTCTCATCAGAGTTGCATTGCTCAACTACATCCTGTGCTCGAGGAGTGTGTTGAGAATCATCCACTTGCTTTTCAATCTGACTGACAGGTGCCTGAGCAATTCGGTCTGAGGGAAGAGCAACCCTGTTTTCCTCTCTTCCTCTTTTAATATTTGGTTGCTTGAATTGCTTCTGTAGAGAAAGGAGAAAAAAAGACATAAATTCTAAGAGGAACTAATTTGCATCAAGTGCATGTGCATGAGAGAGAGAGAGAGAGAGAGAGAGAGAGAGAGAGAGAGAGAGAGAGAGAGATTTGAAACCTCAAATTCTTTGCCCTTTGTCATAATCTCTTTGTAAGCCTTAGGATCACGTGCTTTCAGAATGCTCCATAACACACCACCACCTGTGCGTGCCCTCTTGCCATCAGCAGTCATTTGACCTCCACAAGCCTGAATTGCATCTACCTGCAACTTAAAAGAACAGAAGTAATTACATGTGATAATTGAAATTCGGAACAGATGTTTTTAACTCTCGAAAATCATAAACATCATATACATGTTTATTAGCAGCCTGTTATATTGGGATTTGCGAAGGATATTTGACGTAGTTCAGAGCTTAAAAAAGAGCATAATCTTTGGTGGAACTCATGTTGATACAGCTTCTTTGTATTTTAAGTAACAAGAAACTAGAAGAAAATACTTTGTTTTTCTTTTTTCTTCTCTTTCTTTCTTTTTTTTTCTTTTTTCATTTTTTTTTTTTTTGGGAGAAGGGACAAACTATTATATTATTAAATATAAGAAGTTAAAACATTAACCGGGCACAAGAAATGCTCAGGAACATAACAAGAGAACTCCTAGATGAAGACAGTTACATCAGCTGTTTCCAATTCCTATGATACCAATCCTTAAAAGAGATCCCAATTCTATCTTAGAGGACTGATCCATGTGATTTCGAAATGCTAGAGGCTCCCCACATAACAGCAACAGAATGACAAAATTGATATATCCTACCTCTTAAATCGATTTGCTGACACCATTTTGATGATTGAGAAGAAGAAAATCTTCAGTGCCTTTCACTAAAGTGTCTTCCTATGAATAGATCTCACAAACATCACAACATATATTTCAAGCACACTTTTACTGGAAGTGAAACTTAATAAGAAGACACTAAGCAGAATGTCAGCATTAATACATTAATTACACCAACTAAAAGAAAATTTCCAGGAACAGAAAATCTATGGTCATTTATAAGGGCAAGAGTTCCATAAGGTTCAAAAACATTGGCCTTGCAGACCTTTCTGTACCATATATTGGTTCTCAAAGTGTTAATAGGATGGTAATGACTGAGAACCAAGTGAAGAGCAAAGACATCAAGATTTTATTCAATTTTTCTCTTTTCCCAGCTAGAAACCAATGTTGTCATACCAAAGCAACTTCACAAAGAACAATATTAAACCAATACATATGCAGGTTAATCCAAGTGTAATCTTGAACCCCTGCTTATAGCTTAGCCATATTCTTCTAGACTTTTTCAGGAAGTTTAAACCATTCTAACCACGTATGGTCTCATTAATATCCATTATATGAGAGGAGTGATTGAAGAATTGACTTAAGAGCCACAGTAAAACGTATACTTCCAGTGAGTGATAGGCCAAGCATAAGTGTGTGTTATATAATTGAATTAAATAGTGTATTGAGAATGTTCATAGAGTTTGTTAAATGAATGTTTAATTGTTAACAAGGACATGAAAGCATCTTTCATCTTTTCTCTCTCATTCAATGTTCAAAAATACAAATAGAGAAGAGTAGATGATAAGCACAAACTCATATCTGCAGTGCCATTCATTTGTTCATAAGTCCTTCAAAATGATTCTCACCCTTCCTATCTCTTTCTCTTATCATTCATTAGTTGTTTATTTATTTGTTCTATATCCAAGTTATTTACTATCAACACGGCAGCAAAGTGGTAGAATCCCCAAACTCAGTACTCAGAACTTTTGTTAAGAAATTTGACAGTAACAAAGAATATAACTAGCCAGTTCAAGAGGGCTAGACTGTCCAAAATACACTTAAATAAATAGATTCATTCCCTCTTACGACCACTCAATATTATTTATACCCAAATTACTAACCTAAGTATTACTAACTAACCATAGTTAACATCTACTATCACTCCCCTGTCAAAAACAACCTTGTCCTTAAGGTTGAAGGACCTTTTTCTTTTGCTAAAAATATAATTTTGAAAATATCACCGTTGCCCCATTATTCTAATGCACATATTAAGAGTCCCTACATCGTACAATTGACATATTCCATCTGTCCTCTAGATGTGCACTCTCATCCCCTAATCATCTTCCCAAGCAGTGCATCTTTCTATCTACAAGTTGTGTCGAGCATGTCCAACACCTTCGAATTTGAATGGAACCCATACATTTGCAACTCCTTCGACTTTCTAAACTCAATTAATGGGGTTAGAGGAGAGCCAATGCTTGCCCAGAGAACAACGTTGGTCTTGTTGCGGGAGTACGTTATGATGTGAATTGGGAACAAAGTATTGCCTTTGTCAAGGAGATTATCTATCGCCTCACTGAAGAGAGCATTTGTTTGTCCATATTCATTGCGATGATGTCAACCTTGATTGGTCATAGCTCGTCACCATCTAAACAATCCTATCTAAGCACCACTAACCATTCGTGAGTTGCACATCTACAACAGCGTTAATCGGATTCACGATGACCTCAACGTCCTTGATCTTCAATTTATCAGATCAGTTGCTGGTTTGAACACAATCGAGCTGCTCCACTTTGTTTTCTACCTTTGATTTTTCCCTTTAAGAATGTCTGAAATAGGAAATGCACAAATCAATTCCTTCTTTCACGATATGCATCATCTTGGTGGCATTTTGCACGAGTAATTCCATGTGCATCTCAACTCTCCATTTTCATCCTTTCCATTTCTTTCTCAAAAACTTCCATCCTATTGTCACTTATCTTTGAGGACATCGCATCTAGATTCAGCTTACGAATCAAGTTGCTCTGATAACAATCGGTAGAATCCCCAAACTCAATAATTAGAATTTTTATTAAAAAATTTGATATAACAGTAACAAAGAAGATAACTAGCTAGTTCGAGAGGGCTAAACTCTCCAAAATACACTTACTTAAATGAACAGATTCTTTCCTTCTTACAACCACTAAACATTATTTATACCCAAATTACTAACCAACCCAAGTATTACTTACTAACCATAGTTAGCATCAATCACAAAGCTCATGCATATAGAGATCTTGGGTTCAAAACTCTAAGCAAACATGTGTCTGCACCTTATTCATATGCATGAGATTCAATTATCTATAGCGCTATGAGCTAGAGGAGGTTGTACATGAAGGGGGTTGTGCTGGCTTGGAATACCATTATCAATTATCTACCCAACGACTATAGCTTTGAAATTAGCAGCTAATGATTACAAAATGCTTTAATCAATTTCAATTTTCTGAGGATGTTTCTATGTTGTCGCCTGCCCATTGGTTCAAGAGAAAGCTCGAGTGTTGAATATTACCTAGATTTGTGTATGGGGCTGTCAAACATAGACACATATCTATAGGGATGGTAATTTGTGACACGACACAATAACTTAACTCGAAAATGACACACGGTTAAGGATTTGAGTCAAAAGAGGCTAAACATGATTAAACATGACTAAATTTCAAGTTATAAATTGATTAACATGTTAAACGTGAAGATGACTTGTTCAACACGATTATAAACAAGTTAAGATATACATTATAAATAGGTTAATGTAAAATTAAAGTATTTATTTATGTATTGATGGCATAATTTTTTTATTATTTTTATCAATATTTCTTGTTCTTGTTCTTGTTCTTGTTCTTCTTCTTTCTTAACTCATTCATTTATCTGTTTTGTTCTACCACTACAGTGAATTTGGGCTGTAATCCATATCTTTATTCGTGCTTTCTATTTTTTCCATCAAAGAATCTACAAAATAATTTTATAAATCCTTACCCATGTTATATCATGAAGTGTTAGTCATGGGTGCGGTTGGCCTAAAGTAAAGAGTCAAAATTTGTTATAGGGTTCATTATTTCTAAACGAGAAGACAATACCATATTTGATACAAAGAAAGGAAATCTCACCATTCAATTTGAGAAGGTTTGTGCATTGTCCTCTCTTCTTTTCCCACCCTTTCTCCCCATTTCATCAGCTTAATCTACAATGTCATTCGCTTTGTATGCCTTCGTCATTGTTAGTGATATTGACACCTATTAAGGGAAAGACAACTACATGAAAAATGGACACAGCATATATCCAAACAGTAGGACAGACAGATTATGAAAGCTCAACCTTGCGGTGGTGAAAAAATGGAAGGTTAAGGGGAAAATGAGGTTGGACTACCCTGAGTTAACTAGATGTCATATTTTCAGGAAGGTTTATGGATGTGAAAAAGTGGAAAGACAGGGCATCTAAAAATCAAAAACATAATCACACATTAAAGGGACTAAAAGAACTCTCCAGCCACGAAACCCATTTTTTCCCTGTTTTCTTTTCGAATAAGTGAAGTTTATAGATTTGACAAAACCCTTAGTATCATTCTACATATGGTCAGCTTCAAGTTAGACAGAGAAGGGATAGAGAGATCATGAGGACAATGCTTCATTGAATGTACCGAGAGATCAGACCTTCAACTGTTCACTTGATACCTTCAGATGAAGGAAAAGGGGGTTTTGCACAGGGTTCATAATAGACAAGAAGGAAAAAACAAAAAAAAAAACAAACAAAAAAAAGAAAAGAAAAGAAAAGAAAAAGAAAAAAAGAGAGAACAGGCTTTAGTAGAACACAATTTGCAATCATGAGAAAAGGGAGCAATAAATAGTTAATTATATAGAACAAATGCATATTGGTTGCATTTACAAATATCATATTGAAGCTTAATGAGAAATGAAAACAGATGGAGATCACAGTAAACCTACTCAATGTGACTGCTAGATGGAAAAGTTGCTTGATAAAAAGCATGTTACCATTCTTTGGCACCCTTTGATCATTGCCTTGGGTACAAAGCTGTGGAAGAGCATGAAGAAATTTTCCAAATTCTTTTAATATTATTTACTCCAAGGAGCTTTTTTCAAACACATAACTTTTTTAAATAAAAGTAGCATCTAAACTTTAATTGTCCAAAAAAATTTTCGAACATCACATCACCTCACCATGCCGTTTTAGATCCTTCGATAATTAGTAATTACCCAAATGTTTAGGCTCATGCCCACTGGAGTTTTTTCGTTTGTTTCACCTCTAATGAAGCCATTTACCATATTGGGTTTAATGTAGCCAATTCAACATGTTCCTAAAATATTATGCCCTACTCATTCCAAGAAAATGGTTGTAGACTATGTACTATCAATTTTCCTCACAAGTGTTGCACCTCAGCAAGACTTTCAAATTGAAATTTCATCTGGTAATATGTCATATTACTCCCAAGACTCCAAAGCATCCGCTCGGCCCCTATTCCCATCCTTCATCTCTATAAATAACTTAAACCATATTTTTACATCAATAATCTTAAATTGGATGCTGCTATTAGTGACTAGATTTAAACTAAAAACATCCACTCAAAAATACATGACAAAGTTAACTTCAAAAAAGATTTATTTCTTATTCATGACTGTTACGACTGTTTTGATTACCAAACAAGATAAAAGACCTATTGCATACAACTGGCATTTGATTTTATACATGCATCTAGTACATTTTCTGTTACAAACTTGTGGTCGGAAGGAGGCTATGACGTAAGACAGCATAATAAGCTATCATTAGACACCTGCAATAGTGAGGCTATGATGATAATCATTCATAGTGCACAATGAAAACTTGCATAAAAAACACTAAGCAAATCTTTCAATTTCTTTGAATAACATTGCATTGATTACATTTACATTGCCACTATACCATAAAAAATGAAAAGGAATCTTATTTTTACCTCTTTGATAAGATCGCTTACTGCAGAAACACCGAGGCAACCAACAGCATTCCAAACAAGGTAAGATTTCCTCTCTTTCAGTCTTCTACATGCATCAATGACAAACCTGCAAAGTTAAACAACTTGGAGTGACTAAAAAGGAAACCAAGTAGAAGAACTTTCGCCACTCTCAGTATAAATTCTGACAATAAAAAGTTTAATATGCTCAAGGCAATTAGGTTACTTAAAAACAAATTTTCTCTTGACTCTGTTTAAATAGCAAATTCAACAACTATCGAATAAAACAAAATAAAAGCTATGTGATTTCCATGTTTGAAAATTGAAACATGCCTCAATTAGGTAACTTGCTTGACGAAGAGGTAAACTTTAGAACAGTGAGAAATTACCTGTTTATATCAGTGACATTCACGACCGAGCCACTTTTCTTCTTTCTCTTCCTCTTTGCCCTTTTCCTGTGATTTCTGCTGCCAGATTCTAGGTTTGGCATCTTATCATCTCTGCCAGAAGCATTATCTCTCAAGTCAGTGTTGTGATTCTGCTCTTCAATTTCCCCTTCTTCAATGGTTTCAGCATCAAGCATGTCAACATCTTCTAGGGTTTCGTCTTCAAATATGGTATCTAATATGTTCTCATCTGCCGCCATGGACCCAGAAAACTGAAATGGGTTTTGAATCCTGTTAAACAAAGGAAACATGTATTTAAAACGAAAATCAAGAATCACAGTATTAGTGTTCTAATCAACGGGTTCGAAAATATCGGTATTAATAACTAATCAAATCCACAGAAGCAAAATTAATAAATGACAGAGAACCAAATTATATTCTTAGAATCAAAAAAATTAGAACCGAATATACATCAACATAAAAACGCGACAGTCGATCAAAGCATGAACTTGATCAAGATTCCAGCTTCTTATAGATGAATAACAGTATTAAATAAAATTATGTTTTAACAAAATAGGATCACAAACCCCCAACTTAACGTTCTTGCTCTTGCTGCGTGAGGAGCTGCGTCTCTCTCGCTTCTCTTCTTTTTCTGAGCCGCCGCATTCGAGTGTGCACAGCGGGAGCTAGCCGTTGATACTCCTAGACTATTTTGGTCTCACGTACGCGTCCGTTAAAACTTTTTTTTAGAGATTTTTTTTTCATTTGTTCTTTAAAAAAAAAAAAAAACTTTATATTATACTGTAAGTGTTAGATTTTCTAATTCTGTTTTCAATGTAAATGGTTCTGGCAATATCTAATGCTTTAACTAATCAATATTCAATGATAAATGAGCGTGGTATTAAATTTTATTTGTTTCTTTCCAGTTTTAATGTTTTTTATACATGCAATGAATGATCAATATCTTTGTTTGATCAGGCTTTTTAAACCAATTTCATGATTAAACAAAACCGAATTTATTTATTTGTAAAATCATAAAATAAAAATAAAAATTGATTTGCCATTCAAAATGTCAAAAAACAAAATTTGTTGTAAATTAAAAAGAGAATTATTGCAAATAAATAAAATAAAAGACAATGTGATCTGTTAAAAAAAATGGAGAAATGGGAAAAAAAAATTGGCAAAAATAAATAAAAGAGAAAAGGACTTGCTAGGTGTGAAAAAGAAATAGTATATTCCCATGATAGAGTAGAAATTCATGAACATAGCATTGTCAAATTACTTGGGATAAACTTCACAATCTTTTGCTTAGTTATTTAAGTTAATGATTTTACCTTGTATACATATTGTTAGTGTGATATTTTCTAAATCTGTTTTCAATGTAAATGGTTCTCGCAATATCTAATGTTTTAATCAAACCATATTCAATAATAAATGAGTGTGGTATTAAATTTTATTTCTTTCTTTTCGATTTTAATATTTTTTATATATATACAATGAATGATCAATATCTTTACTTGATCAAGCTTTTAAAACCAATTTCATGGATATATGTCATAAAATAAACCAGAGTTCTTTATTTGTGAAATCATGAAATAAAAAAAAAAATTTGCCATTTAAAATGTCAACAAACAAAATTTGTTGTAAAATAAAAAGAGAATTATTGCACCAAATAAAATAAAAGAGAATGCAATATGAAATATGATATATATATATATATATATATATATAGAGAGAGGGGGAGAGAGAGAGAGAGAGAGAGAGAGAGAGAGAGAGAGAGAGAGAGAGGAAAACGAAATGGAAAATTTAAAATAAATAAAAGAAAAAAAAAACTTGCTTGGCGTGAAAGAGAAACAGTATATTCCCATGTTAGAGTAGAAATTCATGAACATATGGCACTGTCAAATTACTTGTGGTTAGTGGATATTATAGCATAAGGTAGTCCAAATTGGCATAGGATCTACTGATGGATAAACTTCACAATCTTTTGCTTAGTTATTTAAACTAACAATTATGTTTATCCCCTAGTGAGCAAAAAGGCCAAAAACTCTGCATTTAACTCTACGGAGGAACTCTCATGGTGGTATGCTTTCAGCAATACCCACACCTCTTTGTAGTTTGAAGGATATATTCTCTAATCATTGGCTAATAATACCCTAATTGAAGGACTTCATATGCTGCTAGAGCTCTTTCTTCAAAGTGGTTTTCACATATTCTCGCATGACTTTTATTGGGGACGAGCTCGGCTGGCTTGCTTTTCATCTAAGTACCAAGACACTTAGAGGTTGAAGCTTTGATGGTGGAGTTTGTTGTCTACCATGACATATCTTGTCACTCAGCCTGTAGATTTTCCTTGTAAGCACCTTTTCCTACAACAATCGTGCGAACATTAGGTAATTTACCATTCAACTTATCTATGAATAGGTGAGGTGGGCTTGGATAAACCAAGGTACTTCATCTCCTTCCTTAATGTGCTAGATAGGTTGGTACTATGCCACAACTTGTAAAATGAGTTCCTCTACAACGTTGAGGCAAGCTTTGACAAAGCATTTACAACTAAATTCTTTGCTTTAGAAATTTGGATAATCACGGTGCTCTTCAGATTTGGTGAAAAAATTCTTACACCAAATGAAGGTAGGCCTTATGAACTCATCCTTTGCTTGGCAATCCTAAGTAACTTGACCCGTGACTAGCTAAAAATCCAAGTAATGTTGATTTTTTGTATCCCAACTTAGGGCCTGTAATACGTAGGAATTTTATTTGGTAATAAAATTAAATGAAAATAAAATAAAATAATTAATTTAAATAAAATAAACTTTAAGAAAACTATGAAAATAATAATGTAAAATATATATATAATTAAATGTATAAAGGGGTAAGTAAACTCAGAACGATACATTAAAGTTTGTATATAATGACATTCTGGTTACCACGGTAATACATTGCACCAGCACAGTAATACGTAAAACCTGTGTAAAAACAATTACATAAACTTTTCAAACACGCGATATTATTCTAAAACCGTCACCTACTAATACTTTGCGCCCAAGAAACAAGTAAAATAAAAGGAAAAGAGTTTAGGAAATAGTTCTACCAAGGAAACAATACAAAACTTCCTAAACTCATCCAAATTGAACTTAAACACGAATCCTTTTATCTTTTTTCTTTCCTAGTATTTTCTTGACATTCTTTCATCCCCTAACCATCTCACCTAGCAAATAAGAAGAAAAACCAAGAATATTGCATAGTAGTGACAGATTCAAGCCATAGAACCATTCTCTGGACATTTTACAAGGAAAGATCGATCCCTAGTTGCTTGATCACATTTTATTCATCGTCTTTTTGAGATTTGAATTCCTATAAAAACTTCTAAAGTGTTGGCGTACTCTTATCATCAACCAAAACCCTAGAAGGAATAAAAAAGGATCTTTTCGAGCATATAAGGGAGTTGGCAGGTCAAAGAAGGTATAACAATTCTAAGTCTCAATGCATAGTTTGTCATCTAGAGTTTAAGGTATTAGGATGCCAATGACATGGGAAAACAAAGAATGGGAGAAACATGCACGAAAGTCTATTTTTCATGTTGATTACTGCAGTACTGGTTGCTCTTACCACAATACTACACTCATTTTCATCACTATTTTTAGATGTTCACTTTGCTTACTGTAGTAGCCTACCACAGTGACATGTTTGTTTTTTTGTAGCCCCCTCTGGTTATCACGGTAGCCTACCGTGGTAATATGACCATTCTTTTGTGATTCCTCTAGATACTGCAGTAGTGCTTCTATCCCCTTTCGTTTCTTATTATTCGTTCTGATTACTACAATACTCATTTCTTTTACAGTGATACAGAGAAGCAAGACTACACCTATGCCCATCTAGGATGACATCCTTGCACAATTAAAAACCATATGGGATTGAGAATCATTAGGATATGGTTTGAAAGTATTCAACTCACATTAATCACTAAAAAATAGCGAATTGATTCTTAATCCTTAAGGTTAAAAGCTCAAGAAAGTTTGGAGCAACGATGCAAGGACAAGAAGAAATCAAGTTATAAGGTGGAAATGATTTTTGATTTTTAAATTATTATCTTGATTTAAATAAAGTATGCATATGTGCTTGTTTAGTCTAGGAATATGCTTTGAATATACATATTATGCTTTAAATAAAATATGCATGCTTAGAGTTACATGATTAATGAGTGATGATACATGTTTGCAATGATATGTGTGATGTCATGATCTATGTTATACGAATGATGAAGTAATATGCCCATGATAGAGATGAAACAATATTTGTTATGCTTAGATTTATTCCTGAATTTTGGTTTTGATTTGACATGTTATTGTTTGGTTTACTGTTAAAGAAGAATTAATAAAGATCATAATCACGTACTAGCTCAATGATGAATTTTATTGTGAGTATTCCAATGTGGGCTTGGCTTGCTGGTTGTTTGATTGTGTAATACCCCCAAACTTTTAAAGCGTAAACATTACTTTGGGGCAAAAATAGAAATTTAAGAAAATAAATAAATAAATGGAATAAAACAAGTAAATTGATGTGTCCTATGATAAAATGAAATTAGATCTAAATTGAACCCCCCAAAAAAAAAGTAGCACCTTCGGCTCTCAACAGACAATACGATAGCGGCTTTTCCAGTCGAGTGGGCTCATCATCTCCGTGCGTAGCCCGATGGAACTTGTGGGATCGGGAGCCGGGGTATTACAAAGTTAGTATCAGAGCTTAGTATGTAGCTCACTGAGAAAAGTCAGAGCTTAGTTAGTAGCTCTTTAGGAATAGATTTTTCACTGGAATGAAATGGTCATCAAAATTGATTTTCACTGGAAAAGATCTTCGAGTTTTTAAAAAATTTGGAGCAATGAAATAGGAATTGTTAAGTACAGAGACCATATGTCTAGGTAAAAACCGGTGTTGTCTTGGGATTATAGTGGATCATTAATTAAAAAATTTTAGGACATAAGTTAAAAATTTATTGTAACACCCTGAAATTTTATGAGTGCATACAAGTCGCGAGTAAGCATAAAATAAAATATTATTTTATAGAAAAATGAGAATTTAAAATAAAACAAAAAAAGAAGAAGAGAAATAATGTGGTTTCACATGGTTTGGAAATAAATAAATAAAAATAAAATAAATAAATGAAACATTAGTTGATAGAAATATTAGAAGATACAAATCGAAGATTGATTTGAGAAATTAAATTAGATGCCGATTGATCGAAATGTGGATTTATTGAACTATTAGTGAAAAAAATCCAAGATTTTTTTTTGAGAAATGGAAGTTAATAAAAAAATTTATAAAAAATTAAAGAAAAGAAAATCTGGAAATTGGGAATTTTTGGAAATTTGGGGAAAAAAAAATGAAGAACAAACCAGAAATCTGGTTTTGGCAGTGAAAGAATGGAACCTGGAAAATTGAAGAGATTGCTGGAAGATTGAAGAAGCAGCTTTGACGGTCAGTTGGCTAGAATTCTGGATCAATGAAGGAAGATAAAAGTTGGAGGTGTGGTTGAAGAAGAAGAACCAAAGAGGAAGAAGAAACTCTGTTAGGGCAAGCTGAAAACCGGAGGAAGCAAGCTGGAAATCGGAGTTTTGAACTTAAATTTCTGGGTTTGAGCGTGATAACAGAGGAGGAACAGAGAGACACGAAGTAGAGTTTCGATTTAGGTTTTTAGGGCTCTGAAATTTGCTTTGGGGGTTCTGTTTGATGCAACCAGAAAAAGGGAAATCTGAAAACTTCTGATTCGAATCTTGAGTTGGAACGTTGCATTATAGAAAAGGAAAAAATCAAAAATCTAGGTTTGGATTTCGGTGATGCATTTGACGGAAGAGAAGAAGCAACGATCAATTTCTTGGGCTTCAATTTCTGGTTCGTGATTTTGGGCAGAAATCTGAAACTCTTGAGCCAAGATCGTGATGTTGTCCAACAGAAAATTTGAAAGAGGAAACAGTTGCCAAATTTTCTCCATTTTTGAGTTCGTCCGATCGTTGAAACAGGGGAGGTAATAAGGAAAAAATTCTGGTTATGATGGTTTGATTGAGCTGTGCGTTGTGACGATCTTGCTTGGGGATTTAAGACAGTTGAACAGATTAATGTAGATTAACTTGATCGAATTTTTGCTATGCGTTATTGCTTTGATTTTCTGGTTTCATGTTTACTAGAACAGAGCAACGCTGGTCAAGAGAAAAATTCTAAGTTTTGATTCATATTGAAGCGTGCAATTTGTGATTTTGGTTGGAAATTTGATGTTATTGAACTGTTGAATTTAGGTTAAATCATTGAGGGTGAAATCAAAATTTTGTTGTGAAGTTGGGTTCGAAAGTCTTGGCGAAGTTTGATTTGGTTGGGTGGTTGGGAAATTGAAGCATGGTTGGAGTTAGTCGAACGTGCACGTGAATTCCAAACGAGATATAAAATTGAAAGGTGCAACGCTTAATCTAACTTTTATTTATTTATTTATTTATTTAAATTTTGTAGCTTTGAATAAATTTTGTTAGAACCAATTATAAAAATAATTTAACTTAAATTTAAATATTAGTAAATCTAAAAAGAGAGTTTAATATTTTAAAAAATTAGATTTAAGAATTTTATCAATAAATATTTTGGAAAACTTAGAATTAAAAAGTTCTTTAATAAAATCTTTAATGAACTAAGAACATTTTTTATATGAAAGATGGACATCAAAAAGAAAAATTAAAAAATTTAGAAGTTTTAAATTCAATTATATTAGCTAACTAAAAACCTGAAAAATAAACTCCTAAAAGTTTTAAATATAATTTTATGAAAAAGCTTGGAAGTAAATTATTAAAGTTTTTATTTCAAATCAAGGAAATTTAGAGGACTTAGAAATTATTTTAATTAGAATATATAAAATTCTAGAATTTAAGAATAATCCAAAATTAGTTGAAACTGATATCTATACTACACAATTATTTTTGAAATTAATTAAGCTTAAGAATAGTTTCGAATGAGATTGAATATGAAATAGGAACTTAAAAATTTTCATTGATTGTTAAATTTCAAATTTTACAAGTTTAGAATATCGAATAGCTCGAGGGAAAGCAAGGTGGCCCTGAAGATCGGTGAAATCAGGTGGGCGTGATTTCTTTGCTCTTACGTATTATATGGATTTAAAATTCAAAGTATTTGTTTGAATAGTTTCAGGTTATTAGAATTTTATTATGAAATTGATTGAGATTAGTTGGTGTGCTTGGATGATAGTGTAATGATTTATTCAATTTACGCATCATCATTTCATGACATACTTGAATAGAGATCCACGCATTTAGATTTATTTATTTATAGCATGCATGAATAGGAAAACATGCATTTAGATTTCATTATTTACTCATGTGAATTGTCATTCTCAATAACTTGCATTATTTGATTTATTTTCCATGATAATTATGATGTTTGGTATGATTGAAATTGTATGCAAAATTAAAATAAGACGAATGATTATTAAGAATTCCACGTATCGGTGCGATCGACGAGCTTAAAGTAGATCGAGGTGGTATCTCCTATATGCCACTGCTTGGGATTGATGACTACAAAGCGGATCGTAAGTATTCTCAACCTGAGCTATCTGGGACAGCTAGAAGTCCTTGAGAGATGATACTCCGTGTTAGCAAGTACACCCCTCGGTTTGTGATTGTGATAGTTAACCAACCTTGGGCGTTACCTGAGACGTGTTATGATTCAGATCACAGGGAATACCGAGAGGCATCCATCTAAACCTTCTTCCGGTCTTAGACTTCGACCAAAACTAAATGAATGTTTGAAACGCCTAATGCTTAAAAGTGTTTGTAATGTTTTGGATTTTGGTCTCTATAATGCATGTGATGTGTAAGAATGATCCACTAGGCTTTCGAGCTCACTCCCATTTTATTTTTTAGGAACACTTGGATGTAGTGCACAATAGTCTACGTTAGAAGACTCGCACTTTCTATTGGACACCTCATGGGGAGGTTGTCTGCGATAGGTAGCTTTAGAGGTTGTATTTTATTTAATTAATTGTAATAGAGCCTCATGTATAATTTTCATTTGAATTTAATTCATTGTTTTACAAGTATTTATTCTAATTTTGAATTCGGTTGATTATATCTTTGAACGATATTATATGTTTAACAATTCTTGTTTTAATATAAGTTTTTAAAGTGACCCCGCTGCGTAATTTGGAATTTATGATTTTAGTTTGTTTTGTCAAATTGTGAAAATCTAGTAAAACTATTATGAAATTATGTTGATCCGTTATTTTATGCGATTGGGTATTTCATTGGAAATGATTTATGAACTTAATTTTTGAAGAAAAAGATTTTGACTGAAAGAAAATTTTAAGTAACATTCTGATTTTCAACGGACGACGACCCATAAAATGTGTCGGGAGGTCCGGTTGAAAATTTGGGTGTTACAAATATGGTATTAGCACCTAGTATTATGATATATTAGGCTAGACTTGAGTTCACCAGATTTGATTTTCATGAATTGGGGATTTTCACCAAAAAATGAATTTTTCATTTAAATTGATTTCTTCAATAAAGGATTTAAAGAAGTGGGTAAGATTTGGATTTTCATGGGAAATGGGTTTTGAATTTAATCTTGAAGGGCAATCGTTGATGCTAACATATTTATGTATTGTTATTAATGTGACCTGAGTAGAGGTAGTGATTCCTGATAGTTGACCTTCTTTCAGGATAAAGGTTCCTAAAGGGTTGATCTGGTTAGATCTTCTTCTGTGGAAGTATGTACCAAAGGGTTGACCTTTATGTTGACTAAAGGTCCTAGAAGGTTTCATTATTATTTTAAAAGGTCCATGATGACAGTATTTGAAATAGATAGTATCACTAGAAATAATTACACAAGAAAATGGTTAGGTGTCAACCAGGTGGCTAGAAGTCTAGGAAAAGAATAGGGTGATGCTCACGTGCTTGAGTTCACAGTCGCAGGAATGGCCTAAGTATTGATAGTTGGCCTTATAGGTTGAACATTACTTGGGAAAGGCCCAGGGTGGCGTAAGTACTAGTAATTGGCCCTGCGGGTTGAGCACTACTTGGGAAAGGTCCAGAACTTGAGACGAGGGTGTCACATAGAAGTCTTAAGAAGTCAAACTTGGCAATCCTATTGAAGGATATACTAGCCAAGTGAAGTAATGAGACCCTAAGTCTAGGTAGAGACCGAGTGCTGTCTTGGGTGTATAGTGGATCATAAATAAATTAAAACTTTTAGGACATAGGTTAGAGACGGATAATGTGTTTGAACACACACTTGTTTGGTCAGGACCCAAGTCTAGGAGGATCTTGTATCTCTGATCTTTATGTAGGATGGGGCGCATAGAGATTTGGGGGTACAAACGAATCCTGGATTCAAAGATTGACGTATCATGTTTGGTGGGTGATCGATTTCTTTGGCGGAACTTGTACGCACTGTATTATACTGGGATGGGGCGGTACACTATGGTGGGTCTTGTGTCAGCCTTAGAACACATCTGTGGGTGCACTATCGCACTATTTTTAACCAAGGGCCCAGTAAAAAATGGCGGGACATCTACAGTCATGGATATCGAGACACTTGCGCCATTGTTTGGGTGTAATGTAATTCTAGGTGGAAGTCTGTGTGGAAGGAAGAGTGTAGGATGGAGCACATGGACCTGGAAGCACAGATGGAAGCTTTAGGATTGCATTATGCTAGCGTGCATTGTTTGTTTGTTTGTTTGTTGGATGATTGTTGTGATATATGTTGTATAATTATTTGAGTGTATACCCAAACTCCTGTATCCAAAACAGACGAAATGCTGCCGACTTAGAATCATAAACCCCTAGACAACTGAAACAAAGTAAGAACTTAGAGACAATGCACTTAGAGTCACTCTAGCACGAGAAACGCGAAAGGATATAGATGGGTTCGAATAAGTGGTGGTTGTTACAAATCGCAATATTCAAAAGCTGAGGAAGACAAAAAAAATGTTAAAAGTGGGATTTTATATAAGAACATGTGATACTTTATCTAATAAAGGGAAGTGTGTTTCATTATGATTAAAACTATTGGGTATTGAACCAAATGTTTAACTTTTAAATAGTGTTAAGAGGAAAATGGCTCGAGATGAGAGTAGAGACAGACCAGAATAGAGAAGTGATAGTGACCCTGTCCCAAGGGCATAAGTAGAGACAGTGGAAATTGTAGAAATGATAGCAGAGATCTCACAAAGAGTGATATTAGAGGCCACTCTTAGAATTGTGGGCAAGTGGTGAGAACCCTATGGCCAATAGTGATACTACAACCACCACTACTAATTTAGCCATAGACTTCATTTCTACCTCAAGCTTATCAAGAGGTCGAATTTCCCAACATAGCGTCGCTGACTAGGTAACTCAGTTATGATAGAGCAACAAGAGTTGTTGATCAATTTTTAGAAGCTATGACTCAATCCGTTTGGGGAAGAGTGTAGTGAGAGTATAGATGATAGAATAAGATGATTATATAAGTGCCTACTTAAGCTATCTGTGCTAGAACTTTAACTAAAAAAGCTACAGTTGTTCAACACACAAACTACTGGAGTACATGATGAATGAAAACGAAAATGTTGAAATAGTTCAAGCCCATCCCAGGTAAGAGCATACAACAGATTATTGGTAAGTTTCTATATTCCTCTTATGGAAATGTCATGGATGTAGCACATGATATCTGAGTTAGAATGTCATAGTTCTTGTATTAAATCACATTAGATTTGTGAACTCGTAGTTCTTCTAAGCATTAACTCGTAAAGAAGGCTACGCTTACAATCGTTCCACTGAAAATAGGACATACATTATTTCTAAATCACCAATGACAAGTGAAGACGTGATACCTCAAGCAAAAGGGAGATTATGGAACTACTCAACTACCTGAAAGACTTGAAGAAATTTTAATTAATTCTCAGGGAATGCTTCCAAAGGAGTAACAAACGAACATCCTTTATCATTGTAAGATGATGAATCTGAAGAATAGAATCTGCCGGAAGATGGATGTGTCCTATAAGTAGGATCAGAGAAGCGCAGCGAAAGCGTAATGGGTTAGTGAGAAATATAGGTCGATTTATAATACTATTTAACTTGATTCAAATTTCAAAGGCGAAATTTTATTTAAGGGGAGTAGGTTGTAACACCCCAGAAGTTTACAAGCGCGTACATATTACGACTAAGCATGAAATAAAATATTATTTCATAGGAAAATAGAAATTTAAAATAAAATAAAAAAAGAAGAAGAGAAATAATGTGGTTTCACATGGTTTGGTTTGGAAAAAAAAAAAATGAAACATTAGTTGATAGAAATATTAGAAGATAAAAATTGAAGATTGATTTGAGAAATCAAATTAGATGTTGATTGATTAAAATGTAGATTTATTGAACTATTAGTGAAAAAAATCCAAGATTTTTTTTTT